>JAJTUV010003983.1:40000-73929 GCA_021653895.1 Mastomys natalensis | reverse complement strand
GGACAGTCTGCCGTAATGCCGCACTAGGAGGCTGAGGGAAGAAGACTGCTAAGTTGAGCCAGCCTGGGCTGCACAGTAAATTCTAGGCCAGCTTGGAAGACATTGTGAGATTTTGCTTCAAACATAGAAACAAACAGAATTTATTAAGAATCCTGATTAGTACACGTACACACACACACACACACACACACACATACACACACATACACGCACTCGTATATAATTCTAAATTGAAGAAAATCCTGGATAGTGGAGGAATCACAGGTATAGCAAGGATCATTGAAGTGGAAACATAAGGGTTCTCTGGAAAGTCAGTTGTGTTGGATGGTGTTTTGTTTCAGTGAAACATTCCTTCACAAGTCTGCCTCAGCCTTTTACCTATGTCCACTTCAGGAAAACACTCCTACACATGTTTGCCCCAGCAAAACACCATCCAACACAACTGACTTTCCAGAGAACCCTTGAGTTTCCACTTCAGATCATGAAACAGATTCTGAGTCCAATTAGCAAAACTGAGACAGGAAAGCAAAGGACTGAAGGGAATGTTTGCCTACAATGAGAAGCTGTGGGTCTGAGGTGGATGAAATGAGAACGCAGGGTCTGGGGAGCCAAAGGCAAACTCAAAGGTGAACAAGAAGAGAAGTTTCCTCAGAAAGCCACCAGGTGGTGCCACCACTTCAAACCCACATCAAGTGTCTTTTAGGGACTGACTTGGGTAGAAATCCAGTATGAGTGTGGTGGGATAGTTGTCATTCTATATAGTGCTAATGTCTTGGGGACAGGACACAGGGGTTTAAAGGGATATATATGTATGTATGTATGTGAAAAATTGTAAATATCAATTTTATCAATGACACACATACAAAGCACAGATGTCCAATAGCAACAACCCCCCACAGAGCTTCTTTCTATCCCTTTCCACGGTTGTATCCCTAGGCTGGACCGGCAGTACTACTCGCTAATGAATGAGCAAGGATAACATATTACCCACCATCAACCTAACACAGGCTCCCATAAAAGCATCCTAGAAATACGGCCAGGGATATTAGTTACTAGGTCTCAGAACACAGACCTCTGGAAGAAGTGCAGATGCATACATAGACATATATGCAGGTGTGCATGTTATGAACTGACTCTCTTTCCTACTCCCTCACTTCCGGTTTCTCATTTTCCTTAGGAAAGATCAGCTCTAGTGATAACCAAAACCTTCCACACAACATTGATGCCTTCTGTTACCTCTTCCCATCAGCCCATAAAAGCTAGCTCACCAGGTGAGATCAACATGGGATTGAAATGGATCAAGGAAAATCTAACACAAAATGCCACATTTTCAGATACCTAGTTAGCCACAGGGAAAGTCACATCTGAAAGGGAAAAAAAAAAAAAAAGCCTCCTCCTTTCTACCAGCAAAACCACAAGGTTTTGCATAGGCCTTAAATAACAGATCACAGGAAGCCAAATGAGTTAGTCTGGTTTTGCTTTGTGTTTTTCTCCCCCCCCCCAACCCCAAGGGAAGGACAGAGACCTGCATTAAGCACTCTACCACTGAGCTAAATCCCCAAACACTTTCTGTATCCTTTGTTTATAGATTATTTCCAACAAAGAGCCCAAGGCCTTTGAGATCCACGCCAGTCAGGCATGGTGGTGCATGACTGGAATCCAAGCAGTCAGCATTCAGGAGACTGAAACAAGGAATCACTAGTGAATCTGAGGTAAGCCTAGGCTACATAAGGAGACATTATCTCAAAAAAAAAATGTTTCCATGCTGTTGAGCCTCTGAGCCATGATGTGCTTTCCATGCCAGCATGTGCATATCTACACACATATGCACATGCTCTTACCCTCTCCCAGATTCTCAAGAATCAGTGCAATGGACAATTGGTCCATTGATGTGTTATCCAGGCAGCCAAGGTAAATGATAAAGAAATGGAAGCCTTAAAAAAATTACATTTCCATTTCAGGAAGAGAGACAGAAGAGAGTGGTCACTTGGCCAGATCTGTTTAGGGATGAAAATGACCATTGCTGATACAACGAGGAAAAGAAGGCTACACATTAGTTAAATTCTTTGGATAGCTATAGGTAGTAGTCTCAAATGGAGAGCACTTCTGTGTGGCAAACGTGAGGCCCATATTAATGTGAAGGGCATGCAAGTACCACCCATCCACATGCAAAATGAACTCTGAAGGTTTCCATGCTGATCTTTAAAGCAACAGTGTGTCACCAGAGGCAGAGCATTTATGGGTCCTTCCATTAAGGAAGGCTTTGAGTCAGATCGGTCAGGAGGATTAAATGTACCAGAACAAAACCCACAGAGCAATGTTCTATAAAGTCAGATTCACATATCAGCACAGGGAGCAACCTTCCCCCATCCTCACTAGAACCTCATGTGAGACAGATGATCTCACGTCACAGCATCAGAGCTAGACCTGTTACCAATAACATCTTTAAAACTGTCAGATCCTTGAGCATTTATCTCCGGAAAGGGTACTAAAGTGCAAATGCAGAACCTTAAATAAAGATGGTAAGACAGCAGTTTATCTTTCAGAAGGCAGATGCCAAAGTAGCAGAGCGGCTTAAAAAGATGATTATAAAATACATTTTGTATCAGAAGAGCATAAACAATAATATAGTTAATAGCAAAGAATAAGAAATGCACAAAATACAATAGCCCACTTACCAAACACTGAATTCATGATAAACTGGAAATAGAAACAAGGACACATAAAGCCAACCAGAAACCCACGGAGTGGCTTCACATTAAGAATGACAAAAGTAAATAAGAGATATACCCACACCTTGTCCTTTAAAAGGATAGAAGGAATGGACACTGCTTTCTCGACCTTTGCCATGGGCCATACAGCCTGGTGTGCTTGCAGGCAGGGCTGCCTGCTGACTTTCTAGTCTTTGTACAAGCACCAGGCCCTAGATGGGGTGCGTAGTTGGCATGCAATAACCACATGCTATAGAATGTTCAATGGTGTTCATCAAAAAAATTTTAAAGGAACAATGTCCAAAATTACAGACAGCAATGGGGGGAATGCTAAGACAAGCTTCCTGCCTGGCCTGCTCATAATAGAAGCCCAGAACCCTGTATAAGCCTGGTCTTCACCTCGGTCAGTAAGTACAGACTACAGCTTGAATATATAATTCGTCCCATGGAGAAAGCTGATCAGGAGTTCCTTCTGCAGACAGAACCAAACGATTTTCATTTTGTTTTGGATTCAAGTAGAAAAGAGCATTCAGATGTTCAAAACCAACTGTTCATCTTTGAGAACATATTTGCTTGTAACTGTTAAAACTTCCATTTTGTTCAGTTTTGCTTCTCAACTCATGTTTTGAACATTGAAAAAAAACCTACAAAAAACAACAACAAAAACATTCCCTTTATCCATTCATGTTCTAATTTCGGAGGGCCCATCCTTCTTCTGTATGGGTTTAACGACAGAAAAAAAAAAAAAACAAAATAAAAAGTCATATCTGGGCCAAAGGTTCTGTCCCTGTGACCTCAGGTGGAAACATGCTCACCTATCTAATATTCTAGAGGCTCCAATGGGCAGCTGACGGCTGCCAAGCTGGGATGGTTGGCTTTCTCTCTGAACTCCAGCTGCATCTCCCTTCTTCTCAAACAAGAAACTCAAGGAGTCATCCCTGTCCTCCAAAGATCAACCTTAGTAACTGCAAATGTCACAGCTAACGTTAGCCATGTCCTAATACTCATCCTCCGTGCTCTTCCCCCTTTCTTGGGGTTAATGAAGGGTCTTCCCTTAGACTCTGAGTTCTTCTGCACTTGTTCAGGGGAAGGCAACGATTACTACAGATTGTCAGGTCCCAAAACCAGTCTGTCTGCAATTGCCACAAAATGAAGAATATCACAAAATCCAGAAACGGCTGGATATAGCTGGGTAAACTTCTTCAGCTAAGTCTGTCTCAAGCTCAGGCCCCAGTGACAGGGTTCAAGTTCACAGTGAGAACCAGATTAGAATGGCCTCTTTCTTCATGAAACCAATTCCAGGCCTGAATCAAATGACCAGGCTCATAGAAAGAAAAGAGCCCTCCTATCTTTAGCTAAGTCGAAAGAAATTTGTGTTTTCTGCTAAATTTCTCACAGGGCCCAAGGTGGGATTACAAGGTAGATTCATATACCTGGGGAAAGATTCCCACATATTAGCAAATCAAAACAGACTATCAAACCCTAAGAATGAGTTCCTCTTTTAATCATAACTATGAAGATACTGACAGATTGGAGCATCCTAAAGGTGTTGGTAACTAAATGTTTTTCCCCCCACGGGAAAACTAAGTTGTACGTGGTCATTAAGATCCCGGGACTAAACCCGGGTACAGCTGAAATAAGGCACACCCAGAAAATTTATAAACAAAAAAAAAAAACAAACAGAAAAATAACCCCAAAAAAAACAAAAAAAATCCGAGATTTAAAAGCAAAAACATTTTAATTACCCAAAATTAATCAGGCCGTAACATGCAAACGGGGGATAAATTCAAACCAGGAAAGGAAAAAGGCTGTATACAAAATTTAAAAACCCAAATGAAAGCCACCCAAAGACAGCGGGCCCCTTTCCCTTTCCATCCCCTGCTGGAAACCTAAAAACAACATGAGAAATAAAAAATTTTTGCTCCTTTAGAGGAAAACACAGGTTCAACAAGATTGGGGAAAGAAATTTAAAAAAAGGTACTTGGGAGCCGTGGGGAGGGGGGCCTTTGCTCACCTCCAAAAATTTCGGGCATAAAACCCTTCGTTTGTCCAAAATTAAAAATCCTGCCCCAAAACCATCCCCTTATTGGGTGTCTCTGTTTTTTTTAGTTATAAAAAAGGCGGGGTTTGTGACAGCTCATGCTGTAATCCCAAAGCCCCAAAGGAGGTTTGAGGGAAAAAGACGGGCAAAAATTTTTGAACCCAAACCCCTGGGCTCCACAAAAAATTTCCCAAAGGCCATTTAAAAGGACTTTGTGAGATTTTGCTTCAAAACTTAGAAACAAACAAAATTTATTAAAAAACCGGGTTTATTTAAAACGTACACACACACACACAACACACAAAAACAATACACACACTTTCCCCACGCACTCGTATAAAAATTTTTAAATTTGAAAGAAAATCCTGGAAGTGGGGGAAACACGGGTTTTTAGAAAGGGGATCATTAAAATTGGAAAAAATAAGGGTTTCGGGGAAGTCAGTTGAGTTGGAGGGGGTTTTGTTTTTCAGTGAAATTTTTCCCCTTCAACAATTTCCTGCCCCCGGGGCCTTTTTACTATTGTCCCCCCTTAAAGGAAAAAAACCCCTAAAAAACAGGTTTTGGCCCCGGGCAAAAACCCCAAAACCAAAAAAAACAACTTGACTTTCCAGAGAAACCCTTGATTTTCCCCAACTTCGGGAATCATAAAAAAACAGATTTGAGAACAATTAGAAAAAACTGAAGACAGGAAAGAAAAGGACGGGAAGGGAATGTTTCCCCTACAATGAAAAGGGGCTGGGGGTCGAGGTGAAAAAAAAGGGGGAACGCAGGGTCGGGGGAGCCAAAGGAAAACTAAAAATTTGAACAAAAAAAAAGAATTTTTCCTCAAAAAAGCCCCAAAAGGTGGTCCCAAACCATTTTAAAACCCCCAACATAAATTGTCTTTTGGGGGAATGATTTGGGGTAAAAACCCATTTTAGATTTGGGGGGTAGTTTCATTCTTTTTTTTAAAATGTGTAATGTTCTTGGGGGAAAAGGACAGGGGGTTTTTTTAAAGGGGATAATAGTATGTATGAATGTGAAAAATTGTAAATATAAATTTTTAAAAAAACCCCACACAAACAAAGCACAGATTTTCCAATAGAAAAAACCCCCCCCAAAAGAGCTTTTTATCTACCCCCTTTCCCAAAGGGTTTTAAAACAAATTTTTCCCCATAAAAATCTCACAAAATAAAATTAAAGGAAAACATTTTTCCCCACCAACAACCTAACACGGCCCTCCCAAAAAAAAGCACCCTAAAAATACGGCCAGGGATATTAGTTCTAGGTTCCCCCCCAGACCAACCCTGGCCAGAAGTGCAAAACCCTTACAAAAGACATTTATGCAGGTGTGAAACCCCCATGAACTAACTCTCTTTAACCCCCTACTTTTCCCCCCACCCCCCCCCTCTCCTTCCTTAGGCCCCCCCAAGATCAGCTCAAATTTAAAAACCCAAAAAACCTTCCACAAATTTGGGAAGCCTTCTGTTACCTCTTCCCCCTTCAGGCCCAAAAAACCCAACCTACCAGGTAAATTCAAAAGGGTTTAAAAAATGGATCAAGGAAAATCAAAACACAAAAGGGCCAACATTTTAGTTCCCCTAGTTAGCCCCGGGGGAAAAGTCACATCTAAAAAGGGAAAAAAAAAAAAAAACCAACCCCACCCCCTTTTTCTACCGGGCAAAAACCACAATTTTTCCATTGGGCCTTAAAAAACAGATCCCGGGAAACCAAATGATTTAAAGTCTGGTTTTGCTTTTTTTTGTTTTTTTTCCCCCCCCCCCCAAAACCCCCAAAAGGGAAGGCCCGGGGAAAACCCCTAAATTAAGCATTTCTACAGGGGAGCAAACCCCCAAAACTTTTTTGGGTATTTTTGGGTTTTTAAAAATTATTCCAACAAAGAGCCCAAGGCCTTTGAGATTCCACGCCATCAGGCTGGTGGTGAAATTACGGGAAAAATCCAAGCATAGCATTCAGGAAAACTGAAACAAGGGGAATCCCTAGTAAATCGAGGAAAGCCTGGGCTAAAAAAAGGAGGCTTTAAACCTAAAAAAAAAAAATTTTTTCCAAAATCCCCGGGTTGACCTCTGAGCCATGATGTCCCTTTCCATGCCGCATTTGCAAAATTCTAAAACCCCTTTGAAACATGCATTTAACCCTCTCCCAGTTTCCCTAAAGAATCAGTCAAAGGGAAAATTTTTGGGTTTCCCCCTTTGAGGGTGTTAATACCGGGGGCAGCCAAGGAAAATTTAATAAAAAAAATGGAACCTTAAAAAAATTAAAATTTCCCTTTTCCCCAGGAAGAGAAAGGACAGAAAAAAGATTTGGCCCACTTGGCCAGATCGGTTTTGGGAAATGAAAATGCCTTTTGCTAAAATTACAAGGGAGGAAAAGAAGGTACAAAAATTAGTTAAATTTTTTGGGTTTATTTTAAAAGGTGTAAATCCCAAATGGAGAGCACTTCTGTTTTTGGAAAAAACGTGGGCCCTTTATTAATGTGAAGGGCAATGCAAGGAACCACCCCTTCCACCTCCCAAAATGAACTCAAAGGTTTCCATGCTGATCTTTTAAAGCAACGGGGGTGTAACCAGGGGGCAAAAGCTTTTTAAGGGTCCTTCCCTTTAAAGGGAAAGGGGCTTTGATCAGATCGGTCAGGGGGATTAAATGTACCAGAACAAAACCCACAGGAAATTTGTTCTAAAAAGCCCAAGATTCCTTATCACACAGGGTAAAAACCTTTCCCCCCATCCTCACTAGACACCCCCATGTGAACAGAGGGATCTAAACGTCCCCGCATAAAGAGCAAGCCCTTTGGTTACCAATAAAATCTTTAAAACGGTCAAAACCTTTGAGCTTTTTCCCCGGGGAAAGGGGTTCTAAAGTGCAAATGCGAACCTTAAATAAAGAGGGAAGAAGCGGGGTTTTACTTTTCAAAAAGGCCAGATGCCAAAGTAGCAGGCACTTAAAAAAGGGATGATTAAAAAAATTAATTTTGTATGGGAAGGATAACATAATAGTAGTAAAGAAAAGTTAAAAATGCACAAAAAATTACAATGGGAAAAATTTTACCCAAACACTGAAATTCTTTGGAAAAAACGGGAAAATTTAGAAACAAGGGAAAACACATAAAGCCAACCAAAAAACCCACGGAGTGGTTTTCAAATTAAGAATGACAAAAGTAAAAAAATTGATATACCAAAAACCTTTTTCCTTTAAAAAGGAAATAAAAGGAATGGACATTTGGCCCTTTCCCGAACCTTTGCCTTGGGGCCAAAAACGCCTGGGGGTGCTTGAAAAGGCAGGGTTTGCCTGCTGACTTTTTAAGTCCTTTGGGTTACAAAACACCGGGCCCTAAAATGGGGGTCCCGTATTTTTGGGCATGAAAAAACCACATGTTTTAAAGAATTTTTCAATGGTGTTCCCAAAAAAATTTTAAAGGAAAAAATTTTCCAAAAAAATTAAAAATTACAAGAAATTTGGGGGGAAATGCTAAGAAAACAGTTTCCCTCCCGGCCTCTCAAATTAAAAGGGCCCAAACCCTTATAACCGGTCTTAAACCTTTCGGTCAGTTAAAGTACAGCCCTACAGCCTTAAATTTATAAAACATTTGTCCCCATGGAAAAAAAGTTTGATCAGGAGTTCCTTCGGCAAAAAAACCCAAAAACGTTTTCATTTTTTTTTTTGGATTCAAGTAGAAAAGGAAATTCAGATGTTAAAACCAACTGTTCTTTTCCTTTGAAACATATTTTTGTTAACTTTAAAAACCCTTCCTTTTTGTTCAGTTTTGCTTCCCCAACCCTCTTTTTTTTGAACATTGAAAAAAAAACCTCCCAAAAATTCAAAAAACAAAAACATTCCCTTTATCCTTTTAAAATGTTTAAATTTTTGGGAAAGGGCCCTTTTTCCTTTTTTTTGAAATGGGTTTTAACGACAGAAAAAAAAAAATACAAAAAAAAAAAGTCATATTCTGGGCCCAAAAGGCCCCCTTTTCCCGGTGCCCCCTCAGGGGGGAAAACATGCTCCCCCAATTCTAAATTCTAGAGGCTCCAAGGGGCAGTTTGAGGGTTTCCAAAGCTGGGGGGGTTGGGCTTTCTCTCTAAACTCCAGCTGCCCCTCCCTTCTTCTCAAACAAAAACTAAAGGGAAATTCTTTCCCTTTCCCCCAAAAAATTCAACCTTAGAAAACTGCAAATTTTCACAGCTAACGTTAGCCTGTCCTAAAAATCTTTTCCCCGTGCTCTTCCCCCCTTTTTTGGGGTTTTAAAAGGGTCTTCCCTTTGGACCCCCTTTAGTTCCCTTTTTTCTGCACTTTTTCCCGGGGGAAGGCCCCCGTTTACTACAGTTTTTCGGCCCCAAAAACCATTTCGGGGCCCCTGCAATTGCCCCCAAAAAGGGGGAATTTATAAAAAATTTTCCAAAAAAACGGTTTGGATTTAGCGGGGTAAACTTCTTCAGCTAAGTTTTTGTTTTAAGCCCCAGGCCCCAGTGAAAAAGGGTTTTCAAGTTCACGGGGAGAACCCAATTGAATGGGCCTTCTTTTTCTTCATAAAACCCCCAATTCCCCCGGGGGCCTGAATAAAATGCCCAAAGGTCAAAAAAAAGAAAAGGGCCCTCCTTTTTTTCTTTAGCAAAATCGAAAAAATTTGTGTTTTCCCTCCAAAAACCCTTTACGGGGCCCAAGGTTTTTAAAAAAGGGTAAAATTTAAATTTATATTTTGGGGAAAAGATTAAAAATTTTAGCAAATCAAAACGATAATTCAAACCCTTTAAGAAATGATTTTCCTTTTTTTAAAATCAAAACTTTGAAGGGAAAAATTTTTGCCCAGATTGGGCATCCATAAAAAGGTTTTTTAAAAAACAAAGTTTTGCTAAAAAAAAAAGGAGAGGGGTTTGGCTTCAATAATTTCGGGTCAAAAAACTTGAAAATTTGTAAACATTACTTTAGGGAGGAACTAGAATGACCTCTCCAGACTTTGATCTCTGATCTTTTTACGGGTGGGCACTTTTTTTTTTTGTTTTTCCCTTTGTTTTTGGGGGTTGGGAAAAAAAATTTGGCTTTTTAAGATCAGTTAATTGAACTATTTATCGGGCCCTGACAAGGCCAACCCAGTTTTCCACCACCCACACTTTTTTATTTAAGGGGGAAAACAAAAAAAATTTTTAGTCTTGAGGGGTTTTGGGGGAGGCCCAAAACCCCCAAAACCCCTTTCCTGGAAAACAAAAGGCCTCCCTTCAGTTAAAAATTGATTTTTGGGCCCAGGCCCCCCAGGGCCCGGGGAAAAGCCTGGAACAGAATGGAGATAAAGCTGAATGGGCCTTCCTATTTAAACCGGGGAAAAGGCCTTTGGCCTTTTGTTCAGGGTCTCTAGTTTTTTTTGGGTAGAAACAAAAAACCCCCAAAACAAAAATAAAAAAAAAAAAAAAAAAAAAATTTTTTGTCAAACCCCATGAAGGGTAAGGTTTGGGATTTTTAAAATTCAATTATAAAACCCCTTGGAATTTCCCAATTTTTTTAAAAACCAAGAGATTCCTTTTGGGGGAAAACTAAAAAGGCCCCAAAGAGTTTCGTTTCAAAAAGAAAAAAATTTTAATCTGAAAATTCAAATTTTTTTTAGTTGAGGAAATTTTCTATGAAGCCTTGAAGAAAATTTACCTTCTTTCTTTGTTTTTTTAAATTATTTTTTCCCCCTTGTGAAATTAATTATGCAAAGTCCCCATATTGACTTGATAAAAAAATTACCAGGGCGGGAAAGCAAAAAACCCTAAACTTAGAAAGTCATTTTATTGCAGGGAATTGCTGGACCCACTGACGTGAAAAAGAGCCCCCGGGACCCCAAACCCTCTTAAAATCCAAAAAAGGTAAAAAAGTCTCTGAGTTTTGGGGAAATTTTAAAAATCAAGGAAATGGAGAGTGAGCTTGTTAGTCAGGTTTATGCGGGGGTATTATACCAGCATTTTGGGAAAAGTTAAAGGGAAAAGGGGTGTTCAGGCCCAAAACCCTTTGGGACCTAATTTTAAAAGGGCCCCATTCAGCTGTTTAGGACCCCTTGTATGTGAACGGTCAAAAAAAAATATTTTTTAAAAAGGGCCCTTCCCGGGAAGGCACTTTGGGAAGGCAATAGTTTTTGTAGAAACCCATAACCCAAAATTAAAAAAAGGGGGGGAAAAAGCCCCAAATTTTTGCCCACAAGGGGGATTTAAAAAAAGGGAAAGGGGAAAAAAGAAGCCCAAAATATTTTTGCTAACCATACACTTGGGCCCTCAAAGGCCAAATTTTTCATGTAAATTTAATTTAAAAAAAGGGGAAATGGAACTCGGGAGCGGGCGGGAGGGGGGCCCAGGGGAAGGAAGCCGGGAAAGGGGAGAGAGACAAAAAAGCCAAGTTACCCACCCACTAGGATCAAAGGGTTTTTTTGGAAAAAATTCTCATGCGGCCCTAAATTTTATAAAAGATTGGGCTGTTCTTCCCCTGGGGTTAGGGGTAAAATTTGGGCCTTTTTTTTTTTTCTCTTGGGTTAAAAAGGGGAAAACCCCTTTTGGCTAATAATTTTTTTCCCTGCTGGTTTTAAAAGAGCTCTCAATTCCTTTTTAAAGGATGGAATAACCCGGGAAAAAGGGGCAGCTGAAGCTAACCTTCTTGAACTGCTCCCCCCCCTGCGGGGCCCCTGGTTTCCCCCAAGGTCAGGAACCGTCCAAAACCCTGATTTAAAAGTCCCCCGGGAAATTTAGATTCCCCTTCACAGGTTTCCCCAAAAAATGTTTATTACCAGGGCGGGGGTTTAAACCCAAAACGTTTTAAAAAAAAAGTCCCTAAAAGTGATTAATTTTTTCAAAAAAAGGGGGAAAAAAAGACTGAAAAAAAGTTTTTGGGGGAAAAATGAAATATAGTTTAATTTTTTTAAACATCCTTCCTTTTTAAAATTTAAAAGGGAGGGCGGGGTCTGTTTTTTGGGGAAAGCGGGTGCATTTTGAAAACCAGATGCTAATAGAGTATAGTATAATTTAAAAGGAGGGGTAGGGAAAAAAACCATACCCAATCACCCCTGTATCTTTTTCTTTTTTGGGGGACTCCCTTTCATCCATCCCAAATAGCCATGAAGGAAAAAAGCAAAAACCCCTAGAAAAAGCATTTACAAGTTTTGCCCCTTTTTCCCTTCTAAAAAAAAAAAAAATTTAAAACTTTTTTAAAAATTTAACCTGGTTGTGTGGTGTGTGGGGGTGTGTGGGGTGTTTTGAAAAATTTCTATACTAAAAAACTAGAAAAAAAACAAATTCCTCGGTTTTTTCAGTAATGCTCAAATTTTGACTTTTAAGGGCATTACAAGGGTTTAAAAAATTTGTGCCCATGAAAAGAGAAAAAAGGGTTCCCCCCCTTTTGGCCTTTACCTGGGTTTTATTGGTTTTTAAAAATTTGGTTTCCCAAAGAAAGCAAAGAGTTTTCCACGGAAAACCATCTTGCAAGGGGGCTTCTCTGGGCTTTGTTAGAGAAAAAGGTTTTTCTTTTTAAATCTTTCTTATTTTTTCCCTGTGGGACAAAAAAGGGAAAAAAAGTATTTAGGTTAAAAGTTTTGGGTTTTGCCTCCTTTATCTCGGGAAATTTAAACCACAAAATTGCCCAAAAACCTCAACACAACATTTGCATACCCCAAAATCCCTGAATTGTGTAAACTTCCTTTTTAAATTTTGTTAAAGAACCGGGTCCTTCAAGTGAAATAATGCCTAGTTGAAGGGTTTTACCTTACACAATTTGGAGACTTTCCCTTTGTGAACATCAAGAGACCCGGCTGAAAATGTAATTTCCCAACCAAAAAATAACTTTTTAAAATTCCCGGCTTCTTTTTTTAAACTATGTCAAGTTTTCCAAAACCAAGCAAAATGCCTACTTCAAAAGTTTGATTTCTATTTTTCCCCAACAAAGTTTAGCAAAAACAAAATCCAAAAACCCATCACCATGCTCATAATTTCCCTAAAACCTCAAAAGATAATTTAAATGCATTTGTAGTTTTTCCAAGTTCCTCAAGCTTTTGAATTTCCTACTAGAGAGGGGGTAAAAGGGAGGGGAGGATAAGAACTAAATGCCCCAGATAAAAATTAATCCCTAAAAAATACCCCAGTTTCCCCCTCCCCGACTGCAAAATCACACCCTCCCTTTAAAAATTCCCCGGGACCCCTTTTACTTTCCCCCAAATTCTCCTTCCAAATTAAACCCAAATTTCTCCCCTTTTTCCCCTCCCCTTTCCCTCTTCCCCCCCCAAATTTTCCCTTGCTCCTTTCCCCTCCCTTTTTCCGAAAATTTTTTCCCCAAGTGCCGGGTTTAGTTTGTTCCCTAAGGCCCCGGCCAAACCCTAAACCCAATAAAAGATGGGTTTGTACACAGTCATCCATGGGGACTAGCTCGGGGTTTTCCCAAGGGAAGGGGTTGGGGGGGGAGGCCCTATAAGGATAAAGGTTTGCCAACCTCGTTTTTAAAGAAAAAACAAAAAACAACCAAAACAAACCCCCCCCCAGAGCTCCCAGGGAAAAAAAAAATTTCCAAACCAAACCAAAAAGAGTAACTTTGGAAGGGACCCCAAAAATGGCCCCCCGGGCCCGCAAAAATTTTGGAAAGGGGATGTTTTTTAAAATGGCATAAAATGGGGGGGGAGCCACCTTGATAGCCGGGGAAAAAGGGTGCTGAGGTAGGAAAGGTTAGGAGGGTTCGGGAGGAAACCCTCAAGTGGCTTTGGGGAAAGGGAATAGGGGGTTTTGGGGGGAAAAATTTGGGGAAAAGGGGGGATAAACCTTTTAAAAAATGAATTAAAATAAAAAAAACCCAAAAATAAAAATTTAAAAAAAAAAAGTTTTGATTTGGGTAAAGGCAAATCCCCGCCCCCCCACTTTAGTTTTTTTAAAAAAAAATTTTCATTAAAAATAAAAAGGTTTGTGTTTTTGGGGTTGGGCTGGTTTGATTTTCAAATTTTCAGAGTTGAGAAATTTGTTACAGAGACGAACCCAAAATTATCTGCCCCTTTAATAAAAAAGTTTTTGCATTTTTCTTCAAGGTGGCTTTTTAACAAACTCATTCAAAAATTTTGTTTTGGGGCCCCGGAAAAAAGGGCTCAGTGGGTAAAGGCTGTTTAAGTGCCCCGGTTTTCCCCTTTCCTTTGGACACAAAAGGTAAAGGAAAAGAAACCAACTCCAAAAGTTGCCCTTTTGGACCATCCTTTTTTTCTTTTCCGAGAGGCTTTTAATTTTTTTGGGGGTGGGGGGTGGCGGGCTAAATTTGGATAAAGAGTTGCATGAAAAAGCTGAGACAGTTTCCCCCCCAGAACCAAGGGAAAAAAAGTCAGGCATTGATGCTTTGTGTCCCGGAAATTTCCAAAAACACTTTAGGGGGTTGGGGAAGAAAAAAGGAAAAAAATGGATGGAAAATGGCACACCTAGGGCCTGCTTTCCGGTTCAAATTAAAAATTAAAAGGGAAAAATAAAACAGGAGGACTGGAGAATGGCCAGGGGTTTAAAGAGTTTTTGTTTTGCTCTTCCAGAGTTCCCGGGGGTTAAATTTCCCCAGAACCCACAGGGCAGCTCCAACCCCCTTTTAAAATTTTCGATTTCCCAGGGGGGATCTGGCCCCCCTCTTTGAGATCTACACATAGGCCAAACAAAATTTGTACAAAAAAATTTTACAAAAAGATTTATTTTTAAAAATTTAAAAAAAAGGAAGGGGAGGTTTTTTGGTATTTTGTGTGTGGGAAGAGAGAAGAGAGGGGAGAGAAGAGGGAGAGAGGAGGGGAGAGAAATCTGAATTTTTTTAAACCCTGATGAAATAATACAGTCAAAAAGCTGAATTTTTCCCTTTCCCTTTTTAAAAACTTGAACTGACCAAATGCAAAATTTTTTCTGGCTTGACATGATGCCAAAAATTGAATATTTCCCAAAACCTGACCCCCCTTTTGGGGATGGGTTTAAAACCAGAAAAAAACCAGGGGTACTAAAAACTCATGTATAAAAATTTGTTCTCAGTCTATGTGTATAAAAGGAAACTTTAATTTTTTTTTGTTTTTAGTTTTAAAAAAACTTAAATGTATGGAAATTTCCATTAGGGTTTAGAAAAAAAAACCTCCGTCTAACCTATAAAAAACTGAAAGGGTTTCCTATTTCCCCAAAAGTACTTTGGTTAAGGGAAAACCCCATATATTTTATTTTTAAATTTTAAAAAAATTTAAAATAATTTTTTGGAAAAAATCTTAAAATTAGCCCAAAATCCAGCAAGGCTTTTTCTCCACTTGTCAAACCGGGATCTTTACAAAACCAAAAAGTAAAAAAACTAAAGCTGAGGGGGAAAGACCTAAAAGCATGGTTGAAGGGCAGGAAAACTCAGTTTAAGGGGGTGGTGTTTCAAAACAGCAGGCTCCCAGAATTTGGGGTTGGGTCCCCGCCCAAAATTTAGTCAAAAAGACTGAGGTAAAAAGAAAAAAAAAACAATGTTTTTGTAAAAATTTTTGGGCCTCTCCCCCTAAGCCACCCTCTAGTTTCCTTACAATAACCTCCCCCCTCGGGTTTTTTCCTTTACCGGGGCCCCACCGGGAAACCTGCAACTGGGCTAGGGCTTTTGCTGGGGCTGAGCCCTTTTGGGTGACATCCTAAAGTCCTAAGGGGCAAAAGCTCAGCCTACCCCAAATTAAGCAAAACCCCTCTACATATAAAACAAAAAACCCTTCTCGGTGTGTTGTGGTTTTGGTGTGTGGTTGTGGTGTGTGGGTGTGTGTGTGTACGGGACGCCCATCTTGAACCCCCTGGCCCCTGTTTCACCCAGCTTGCGGGGTTTCCTTGGGCCTCACAGGCGGGTTTGGCATCAAGGACAATCCCAAAAAACTGCCCCTGCCAAAAGCACATAAAGGGCTCCCAAACCCGGTATGGCTCTTAAGGGAAAAGGGAAACCCAAAGCCATCAAATTAAATTTTCCCTCAAATTTGGTTGCTAAAAAAAAACCCACCCCCTTTGGGCCCATGGAGGAATTTCAAGATTTTTCAGTGGCCATGGTAGCAATATTATTTAAACTGTCAAGGGCCCAATATATCTGGGATGAGGTGACAAGGAAAACCCAAAAAATTGGGGTCCCTAAAAATAAAACCATAAAGTCTCAGAAGCTAGGTTTCCCTTCAACGTGCACAGGTCCCATTGCTGTAGGGCAGCATAACAGGGAACCCTGGTTGGAAGGACCAACCTATCAGAAGAAAGTGGAACAAAAAAGTTTAGAACAGAAGCTTCCCACGACAAAAACCCACCTCCCCGCCCCCCCCCCCATGCTTTTTCATATTTGACTAAAGTTCTTAAGTTGTTTCTTAGGTAGAAATACCACTTTTTAAAAAAAAACCCTTAAACCAAAAAAAACAAAAACAAAACATTTGGGGTTTGATAATAAAGGCAGCAACTCTGCGAGTTTAAACCCTAAACAATGACTTGGCCCCGTCCCAAGCGCAGGGAAGGCCCAAGCCCCTCCCCCAAAGCACACCCCTTTTTAGGGGGAGGAGGCCCTACCCTTTTTGGCATCCCATTTTTGTCCATTTACCCGGCTGAAAAAGTAAAAGCACCCTGTCCCCTATCTAAGTAGTTCCCGTTGGCTTGCCCATTTTCCTCTCTCTTTTTTCTCTCCATTTTTTCCTCTATTGTTTTTGAAAAAAAAATTTTTTAAAAAAAAAAAGTCTTACAAATTTCCCCAAAAAGGAAAAAGTAAAAAGGGCCCAAATTCACTTTGTCCCGTGCTAGGGGAAAATGCTAATATTCTGAGGCTCCATGGCAGCTGCGGCTGCCAAGCTGGGTGGTTGGCTTTCTCTCTGAACTCCAGCTGCATCTCCCCTTCTTCTCAAACAAGAAACTCAAGGAGTCATCCCTGTCCCTCCAAAGATCAACCTTAGTAACTGCAAATGTCACAGCTAACGTTAGCCATGTCCTAATACTCATCCTCCGTGCTCTTCCCCCTTTCTTGGGGTTATGAAGGGTCTTCCCTTAGACTCTGAGTTCTTCTGCACTTGTTCAGGGGAAGGCACGATTACTACAGATTGTCAGGTCCAAAACCAGTCTGTCTGCAATTGCCACAAAATGAAGAATATCACAAAATCCAGAAACGGCTGGATATAGCTGGGTAAACTTCTTCAGCTAAGTCTGTCTCAAGCTCAGGCCCCAGTGACAGGGTTCAAGTTCACAGTGAGAACCAGATTAGAATGGCCTCTTTCTTCATGAAACCAATTCCAGGCCTGAATCAAATGACCAGGCTCATAGAAAGAAAAGAGCCCTCCTATCTTTAGCTAAGTCGAAAGAAATTTGTGTTTTCTGCTAAATTCTCACAGGGCCCAAGGTGGGATTACAAGGTAGATTCATATACCTGGGGAAGATTCCCACATATTAGCAAATCAAAACAGACTATCAAACCCTAAGAATGAGTTCCTCTTTTAATCATAACTATGAAGATACTGACAGATTGGAGCATCCTCAAGGTTTTAAGAACAAAGTTTGCTAGAAAAAAAAGGAGAGGGGTGGGCTTCAATAACTTAAGTCCAAAAACTTGAAAAATGTAGACAGTACTTTAGGAGGAACTAGAATGACCTCTCACAGACTTAGATCTCTGATCTTTGTTCGGGTGGGCACTTTGTTTTTGTTTTTCCTTGATTTTGGGTGGGAAAGAAACGTAGCTTTTGAGATCAGTACAATGAACTATTTATCTGGCCTGACAAGGCCAATCAGTCTCCACCACACACACTGTTTATTATAAGGAGGAGCAAAATAGTGTTAGTCTTGATGGGTTGGGGGAGGACCAAACAGCACCCATCCTGGTACACAATGCCTCCCTTCAGTTGAGAACTGATGTTTGGCCCAGGTGACCCCAGAGGTCAGGGTGAAGCCTGGAACAGAATGGAGATGAGCTGTTATGGGCTTCCTAGTTACAGGATGCCTTTGCCTGTTCAGGTCTCATAGTTACTGGCATTTAGCACATAAAAGCCCCCACTATAAAGTTTTGTCTTAAACCAGCTGTAGGGCTAAGGTAGAAGGCTTTAAAAAGTCAAGTAAACCACCCCTTGGAATTCATTTTTCTGGTAAACAAGAGATTCCATTTGGGGAACTCAAAGGCCAGAGTTTCAGTTCTAAAGAAACAATTATCTGAAAAATTCTATTCTTTAGTTGAGGTAATTTCACTGAAGCCATGAAGATAATTACCTTCATTCTTTGCCTTAATTATTTCTTTCTCTTGTGAAATTAATTATGCTAAGTCTCATATTGACTTGATAAAATACCAGGGCTGACCAGAAAACCCTGACTTAGTAGTCACTATGCATGGAATTGCTGGACCCACTGACGTGAGAAGAGCCACAGGACTCCAACTCTTCAATCCATAGTCAAAGTCTCTGAGCTTTGGGAATTTAAATGCAAGAATGGAGAGCTGAGCTTGTTAGCTCAGGCTATGCATGGTATTATACCAGCACTTTGGAAGTTGAGGCAAGGGGGTGTTCAGGACTAGCCTGGACTAAGTTTAAGGCCAGTCAGACTGTTTGAGACACAGTATGTGAGACTGTGTCATAAAAAATATTTTTCAAAAGACTTCAGGAGGCACTTTGGGAAGGCTATAGTTTTGTAGTAACATAAGCTAAATTCTTAAAATGGGAAAGCCCCAATTTTGACACAATGAGATTTAAAAGAAGAAGGGGAAGAAAGAGAGCCCTATAGTTGCTAACCAACTTGGGCCTCTAGCCAATATTTCATGTGAATAATTCAAAATAGGAAATGGAACTCAGAGCAGCTGGAGGGGGCAGCGGAAGAGCCAGGAAGGGAGAGAGACACAAAGCCAATGTTACCAGCACTAGGATCAATGGGTAGTTTATTGGACAAATTCTCATGCTGTCTAAATTTTATGAAAGATTAGCTGTTCTTCCCTGTGGTTATGTAAACTTGCATTTTTTTTTTTCTCTTGTTAATGGAACCCTTTGCTAATACATTTCTTCCTGCTGGTTTTGAAGAGCTCTCAATTCCTTTTTAAGGATGGAATAAGCCCAGGAAAAGAGGGCAGCTGAAGTCTAACCTTCTATGAACATGCTCAGCTCACTGCGGGCCCTGGCTTCCCCAAGGTCAGGAACCGTCCAGAACTGAGTACAGTCCTCTCGGAAATCTTAGATTCTCTCACATGGCATTCAAAAAAATAGTTATTACCAGGGCAGGTGGTGAACAAAACAGTTTTAATAAACAAGTACCTGAAAGTGACTTAATGTTTCAACAAAGGGGAAAACAAGACTGATAAAGATTTGGGGTTAGATGATATACTAGCTATATCTTTAAACATCCTTCCTTATAAATACAGGGAGGCAGGGTCTGTGTTTAGGGAGCTGTGCAGTTAGAGACAGATGCTAATAGAGTATAGTATAATTCAAAGGAGAGTATGGACAGACATACCCAGATCAGCCTGTATCTTGTCATTTTGTGGACTCACCTTTCATCCATACAAATAGCCATGAAGGATGAAGCTAAACCCATAGAAAAAGCATTTACAAGTTTGCTCAATTTTCTTCTGAAAAAAAAATTAACTCTTTTACTACGTGTGTGTGTGTGTGTGTGAGTGTGTGTGTGTGTGTGCAAATTTTATACTGAAAACTAGAAAGACAAATTCCTCGGCTTTTCAGTAATGCTCAATTTGACATTATGCATACAAGGGTTTCCAAATGTGCCCATGTATAGAGAGAAAGGTCTCCCACTTTGCCATACCTCGTTTATTGGTTCTTAAAATGGTTTCAGAAGAAAGCAAAGAGTTTCCACTGGATACATCATGCATGGGCTTCTCTGGAGCTTTGTTAGAGAGAAGGTCTTTCTTCATATCTTTCTTTATTTCCTGTGAGGACATAGAAAGGGAAGAAAGTATTTATAGGTTGAAGTTTTAGGGTGCCTCTTTATCTCTGGAAATAAACCACGATAATGCCACATAACCTCAACACAACATTTGACATACACCATTGCCTGAATTTGTGTAACTTCCTTCTTATATTTGTTAAAGAAACAGTCCTATCAAGTGCAATAATGCCTAGTATAGTAAGGTTACCTTACACAACTGGAGACATTCCATGTGAACATCAAGAGAGCGGCTGAAATGTGAATACCACCATATAACTCTAAATTACGGCTTCTTTTTTTCAACTATGTCAAGCTTCAACCAAGCACATGCCCTACTTCAAAAGCTCTGATTTCTATTCTTCTCAACAAAGGTTTAGCGAAACTACATCCACAAACCATCACCATGCTCATAATTATACTAAACTCAAAAGATAATTTAAATGCATTTGTAGTCTTCAAGTTCCTCAAGCTTTTGAACTCCTGACTAGAGAGGAGGTAGAGGGAGGGGAGGATAAGAACTAAATGACAGATAAAAATAATGACTATCAGCTACCCCCAGATCCCCCTCCCCGACTGCTACACACCTCCTTTCAAATTCCTGACCCTCTGTACTTTCCCCCATCTCCTTCCTATCTGAACCAGTCTCCCCTTTTCCCTCCCCTTCCTCTCTCCCTCCCAGATCCCTTGCTCCTTCTGCTTTCCGAAATTATTTTCTCAAGTGCCTGGTATAGCTGTTCCCTGAGAGGCTCCGCCAGAGCCTGACCAATACAGATGGGTATGTACACAGTCATCCATCGGACTGAGCTCGGGGTCTCCAATGGAGGAGTTGGGGAAGGACTATAGGAGATGAAGGTTTGCAACCTCGTAGTAAGAACAACAATATCAACCAACCAGACCCTCCAGAGCTCCCAGGGACTAAACCACTAACCAAAGAGTACACATGGAGGGACCCATGGCTCCAGCCGCATATGTAGCAGAGGATGGTCTTATATGGCATCAATGGGAGGGGAGCCCCTTGATGATCCAGGGTAGGTGCTGAGGTAGGAGTAGGTAGGCAGGTCGGGGAGCACCCTCACAGAGGCATGGGGAAGGGATAGGGGGTTTGTGGAGGAGAAATTGGGAAGGGGGATAACATTTGAAATGCAAATAAATAAAATAACCAATAAAATTTAAAAAAATAATGACTATTGATTTAGGTCAGCAAACTCCAGCCCACCACTTTAGTTTGTAAATAAAATTTCATTATAACAAAAATGCATTTGTGTGTATTTTGTATGGCTGGTTTGATGTTCTAATTTCAGAGTTGAGAAGTTGTTACAGAGACGAAGCCTGAAATATCTGACCTTTAATAGCAAATGTCTGCTGACTTTCATCTAGGTGGACTCTTATCAAACTCATTCAAGATCTTGCTCTTGGGGCCAGAAAGATGGCTCAGTGGGTAAAGGAACTTGTTAAGTGACCTGAGTTCAATTCCTAGGACACACAAGGTAAAGGAGAGAACCAACTCCAGAAAGTTGCCCTCTGACCTCCATATAATCAATCGATAGATGCAATTTTAATAATCTGGATATTTGGGCTGAGGCAATGGCTCAATGAGTAAGAGTGCTTGCATGAAAAGCTGAGACAGAATCCCCAGAACCAATGTAAAAAGTCAGGCATTGATGCATGTGTGCTAGTAACTCCAACAACACGTTAGGGGTTGGGGAAGAGACAAGGCAATGGATGGTAATGGCTAGCTACCAGGCCAGCATCAGGTTCAATAAGAGATCAAAGGAATAAAACAGGAGACTGGAGAGATGGCTCAGTGGTTAAGAGTATTGTCTGCTCTTCCAGAGTACCCAGGTTCAATTCCCAGAATCCACATGGCAGCTCGCAACTCTCTATAATTCGAGTTCCAGGGGATCTGGCCACCCTCATAGAGATCTACACATAGGCCAAACATCAAATGTACATAAAAATTTTACAAAAAGACTTATTTTTAAAGGAATAAAACAGAATGATAGAGCGTGTGTGTATGTGTGTGTGAGAGAGAGAGAGAGAGAGAGAGAGAGAGAGAGAGAGAGAGAGAGAGAGAATCTGAATCTTTTAAACCTGATGCATAATACAGTCACAAGCTGAATGTTCCTTTCATAAAACATGAACTGCACCAAATGCAAAACTTTCTGAGCATTGACATGATGCCACAAGTGAATATTTCCACACCTGACCCCATTGTGATAGGTTACAGATAAAACCAGAGGTGTACTGAAAATCATGTATCAAATTGTTCTCAGTCTATGTGTATATAAGAAACATAAATTATTTTTGTGTTTTAGATTTAGAACTTAACTGTATGGTATCTCATTAGGGATAGCAAAGACCTCCCGTCTAATCCTAAAACTGAAATGGTTCTAGTCCCAAGTACTTTGGGTAAGGGATACTCAACATATATTTTATATTATTTTAATAACTTAGATAAGTCTTTGCAAAATCATTAATAGCCCAAAATCCAGCAAGGCATTTCTCCACTTGTCTGAGCCCAGGATCATACTAACTTAAGTACAAAACTAAAGCTGAGGGGGCTAGACCTGAAGCATGGCTGAATGGCAGGAAAGACTCAGATAAGGCGTGTGTGCTTTCAAAACAGCAGGCTACAGAACTTAGGTTGGTCCCCTTGACAAAATGAGTCAGAAGACTGAGGTAAAAAGAAAACAACAATGCTTGTCAAAACATTGCCTCTGCCCCTAAGCCAGTCTCTAGCTTCCTTCACAATAACCTCACCCTCTGTTGATCCTTTACCGGGGCCCCACCGGAAACCTGCAACTGGGCTAGGGCTCTGCTGGGCTGAGACCTTGGGCTGACATTCCTGAGTCCTAAGGAGGCAGAGCTCAGCCTCACACCAATAGCAGTACCTCTACATATCACACAAAACTTCTCGTGTGTGTGTGTGTGTGTGTGTGTGGTGTGTGTGTGTGTGTGTGTGTGTGTACAGGGACGCCCATCTTAGCAGCCCCTGGCACCTGCTACAGCAGCAGTTGCTGGGGTTTCCTGTAGCCTCACAGGCAGATGGCATCAAGGGACAATCTGCAAACACTGTCTGCCTAAGCCACATGATGGCTGCCAGCCGGCTATGGCTCTTGAAGACAAGAGAACAAGCCATCAAATGTACATATTTCTCTAATGGTTGCTAACAACAACCATCCACCTTGGCCATGGAGGAATTTCAAGATATTCAGTGGACCATGGTAGCAATATTACTCTACTGTCAATGGCATATATCTGGGATGAGGTGACAAGGAGAACAAAGATTGTGGTGCTAAAATGATCAGTAGAAGTCTCAGAAGCTATGGTTCTCAACAGTGCACAGGTCCCAGTGCTGTAGGGCAGCATAACATGAAGCCTGGTTGTGAAGGACCAACCTATCAGAAGCAAGTGGAACAGAAAGATAGAACTAGAAGCTTGCCACGACACACCACACCTGCCCGCCCCCACCCCATGCTTGTTCATATTTGACTAAAGTTCTTAAGTTGTTTCTTAGGTAGAAGATACTCACTTTTTACAGAAAACTAAACCAAAACAAACAAAAAACAAAACAGTTGGGTAGATAATAAGGCAGCGAACTCTGCGAGCTCCTAACCTGAACAATGACTTGGCTCAGTGCAGCGCATGGAAGGACAAGACCCTCCTCTAAGCACAGCCTCTTATGGGGAGGAGGTCTACCCTATTTGGCATCCCATTATCTGTCCACTTACCCAGGCTGAAAAAGTCAGCATCTGTCCCCTATCTAAGTAGTCTCCCAGTCTGGCTTGACCACTTCCTCTCTCTGTTTCTCTCCATTGTTCCTCTATTGTCTTGAAAACAAAGATTTGAAAAAAAAAAGTCTTACATATTTCTCCAAAGAAAAAGTACAATGGCCAATACACTTGTGACAAGATGCTCAATCATTAGGGAAATGGAACTCAAATCTACAATAAGGTACTCCTTCAAATTGCTAAGACATCTTGCATTGAAGGGGAGGAGGAAGGGGAGAAAGAGACAACAGGAACTGACAAGGATTTGGAGGAAATGAAGCCCTTCAGCGTGGTTGAAGAAAATATAGAATGGTGGAAGATGCTGTAGTAGTTCTCCAAAGTTAAACAGAGGCTACCACACGACCCAACAATTCCACTCTTAGGGATATACTCAAAAAAAAAAAAAAAAAAAAAACCTGAAAAGCAGAGATGCAGGCAGACAGGCAGATAGGCATGTGGCAATGCTTACCACAGCATTATTTATAATAGCCAAAATAAGGAAGAAACTCAAGGGTCACGAACAGATAAATGGATATGCAGGCTGTTGTACATTTATGCAATGGAATAGTACTCAGCCTAAAAAAATGAAATTCTGATATACAACACAACACAGATGAGCATAAAACATGCTAAGTAAAATATGCCAGATACAAAAGGATAAATACATGATTTCATTTCTATGAGATCTTTAAACTGTGAACATTCAGGAATTCGGTTAGAGGTTACCTCGGAGTAGGGGAAAGGAAATGGGAAGTCATTATTTAATATTCATAGACCTCTTGTTTGGGACTTTGAGAATAGTGTTAGTTGTTGTATGGTATTGTGGACATTATCAGCACCACCAGTTGTATGCTAAAAGTTAAAATGACAGATTTGATATGACACAATGTGCCAAAGCCCACCCCAGAGGTTGTACCTAGTTAGCAGTGTCTCAGCTGTATACAAGTCCCAGTCATCGAATAATACACCCAGAGAACTAAATAAATGAGAAGAATTAGAACTCTAATTGACTAGCTTCCAAGCTCATCTTTCAGCCACACGTCTCTGAACTCTGCTTCAGTTACCTGTTCACCTACCTCCAGTCTCTCCCCTCCCGTTTAGTCTCCACAACACAACCAGGGGTATGTCTAAAACAAATGTCAGATGTGTCATTCTTCTGAAATCTCTAGTTGCTTCAAAAAGACCACAGGCCTAACTTTTTCATTGAAAAACATTTTAAATCACAGCAAGCTGCAAGTCTCCAAGGCTGTTTCTAGCTAGAAATACAGAGTGTGCATTCTGCCCCCAAGGCACCAATTACCATGCAAATGCAAGTTGGCCCATATTGTACCTGCATTGAATTCTGACATCACAGGTGCCTATTGGAATCGTCTAAAAACAGATGATGAAAGAAGGTCCCAGTAACACAACTTTATACTTGTGAAGTTCTTTCATAGATACGTTTCCATTTGTTCCTTTTGAGACACAGGATGCAAGAGTAGACTAAGGCACAAAGGTACAAAGAAGAGTCATCTGTGGACACAGACCAGATGCACCCTGACACCTATGGCCTCCCACAAAGAGCTAGTGCCATGACTATAGGGCGGGCACTTGAAGCATTCTGCCTGAGGCTCTATAGATGACTAAAGCTTCTCTGCATGCTTAAAGGATTCACTGTACCTCTACACATAAACCCAAGATTATCTAGGCTCAAATCTACCAAGTCCTTTATCATGCACATGAAACAACTCCTTCCTGAATAGGATGGTACACTTGGCACTAAAGCAACTCCTGCCTGCCAGATGGAGCGGCCACACCTGGAGCTCTCCAAGGTTCTGAGCCAAGTTTGCAGGATGCTCGATTTCCCCCAGACTGGGTGTTCATAGTTCCCCATCCTCAGTCTCAGCTTTGTGATAATTAAGCCCGCTTGTTAAAACGCTAGTTACTAGTGTCTCAGAGTTAGAGGCTACACCCTGGTGTAGAACGGTGAGCTACAAAGGCTTGTGGAGATTTATATGCACATACCATCATGTATAAATTAGCCATTACAGTACCACTTAAACACAGTACAAGAGATAGGGCTATCAGCAAACCTCTTTAGGTAGAAAAGAAACCCAGATTCTCTTCAGCTCAAATCCGGTACCTTAATATACTGGCTGGGTTTTGTGTTAACTTGACACAAGCCAGAATCATCAGAGAGGAAGAAGCCTCAGTTGAGAAAATGCTTCCATGAGATCCAGCTATAAGGCATTTCCTCAATTAGTGATCAGTGGAGGAGGGTCCAGCCCATTCTGAGTGTTGCCATCCCTGAGCTGGTGGTCCTGGGTTCTATAAGAAAGCAGGCTGAGGAAGCCATGGAGAACAAGCTAGTAAGTAGTACTCCTCCATGGTGTCTGCATCAGCTCCTAACTCCAGGTTCCTGCCCTGTGTGAGTTCCAGTCCTGACTTCCTTTGGTGATGAACAGCAATGTGGAAGTGTAAGCTGAATATACCCTTTGCTCCCCAACTTGCTTCTTGATCATGATGTTTGGTCACAGTAACCTTAGTGAAAATACCTAACAATGGAAATATGACACATAGAGTAAAACTAAGACCATTCACAAGACAGCAATAGTGCCAGAATGTTTGAGCTATGCCTCTGAGGCATACCCAAGAGAAGGAAACAGAGAACCCCCTCAGATTGTCACTGCTCCCCAGAGGCATTGGGCTTTTTTACAGAGCTGAAATGGCTGACCCATATTCAGAGAATAAACAGCCCCAAACATGTTAATATAGTGAAAATCTTTTCTGTGACATATTTAGGGGCCTACAGAGAGCAACCTTGTTGAGCCAACACATAATCTGTATGCAACTGGGTGCTGAACCAGAATGAATAGTCTACTTTCCAATAAGTAGAACCGCCTGGATGTGGCTGGCTGCCTAGTCAGTTCTCCTTTTCTCTTCCATCCATGGCACAGTATTCAAGTACTCAGGGTTACTAGCTTGACTCTTGAAATTGCTTGGTCAGTCTTCAACCAAAACACTACATGGTCAAACACCAACCAGAGGCAAATTCTGGGGAAGTCTCTCCCCTTTCTTGCCCTTTTCATTCTCCCATTGTGTCTTCTACCATCCATGAGCGAGGGTAGGGCACAGGCTTCATGATGACCAAAGAGATTGAATGCTCTGAGCCAGAAAGTTAGAAGGAAGTAGTTCTGGCACCACTGATCAGGAGCAGGACCTTGGAAGCAATGCTTCAAATCTCAAAGCAGCCCTTTCACCATCTGCAAAAGTTGTCTAATGCTAAAAAGTGTCATCAGAGGGGTATCTTGAGGAAAATTAATGGATTGAGGACCACTGTGCAAAATAATATTTGCTGTCATTATTAAATAAGTTAAGTGCTATTTTTAAAATTGCACTGGTGCTAGGAAGATGGCTCAGTGGGTAAGAGCACGTTTTGTACAAGCATGAGGGCCTAAGTTACAATCTATAGCACTAACAGACAAAGCTGTATGAGTGTGTGGGCTGGAAGCCCAGAATGGTGGTGGGATGGGATGGGAACAGGAGAACTACTAGGGTCTCCTAGTCACCAACCTAGCTCCAGACTCATGAATGTCCTGAGTAAATTGTCCTATCTCCAGGGAATCAAGATAGGGAGTAATACAGTGGGATACCCAAAATCTTCCTCTAACCCCACCCACATGCATGATGCCTGACCTCACACACATATACATACACTTACACACAGACACCCTACACATAATACCACAAATGAACCTCACAGTAATAACGCTGAGTGTAAGAAAGCAGACACAAAATATTGCATACTGTAAAATTTCATTACGGTCCACCAACAGGCAAAACTAATCACTAGTTGAAAGATCTTAAAACAGTGGTCACCTTTAGAGAGGTTCCTACAGGGTAGGGGAGGAAGAGAAGAAGAGGCAAGAACAGCCTGTTGGGAGGATGAAAAGGTTTTGTAATTTGGTTTGGGCGAGAGTGAGCTATGCAGGCATATAAATACTAAACAATTCACTGAACTGCACTTCTAAAGCCTCTGTACTTTACTGTAGGTTATTTCAATAAAAAAGAACGTGAGCACTCAAACCAGAAGAAGATAATCTTTAATTCTAAACATGCTAATATTTTGTCTTAGAAGACCAAAAACATGACAAGTAAGTACTTGCATATTTTAATGCTCCTCTCTGGAGGTGCAAAGCTTTCTGAGATGAACATTAAGGTAATGGATGGTCACACTAAGCCAGATGCAGCATATTGAGTGAGTGAGCCAAGATGTGTCTCATCTTATTTATACAATCAGCTGAATAGATCCTCACTCTCCACCCCGGCTGCTGTCTGTCCCTCTAGCTTATAAGATTTCCTTCTCTCTGGTTGCCAGTAATAGATGCAAACAGAGCAAGCTGGTGCCATGGACACCAGGGGGTGCTCAGGAGCTCAGCATCCCACTAACTGGCTCAGAATGTGTGTCCTGGGACTTCCTGTGGAATGGGAGGGCTACACCGGGTTAGGAAGGGTCCCCAGTGCTCAGAGTTGACAGATAATGAGGGAAACAGGTATCCCTGGTCATCTTCCTTCAATTCTATGTATTCTTCCTGAAGGAAAAGCTTCCTATTGAGTCAGACATGGAAGTGGGATCACAGCTGTGTGCACCACCCCCAACACACACTGCATCAGTTTGTGGAAACCACATCTCAGAATTACTTCCTGGATGGAGGTAGAAGGAATTCACTAAAAACAAACCATGGCACCAAATGCACTAACCAAGAGAACTTCAACCAGCTAGAGAATCCTAGAAATAGCACCCTGCTCCCCTACCACGTGGCTTTCTCCTCCACACCAAAGTCTGAGGAGGCCATCCTGTCACTGTGTTCGTTGCATGCAGAGACTGTTTTCCCAGCATGTGACTTCCCTCATCAAATGCTGGTTGTCTCAGCACACCTGGGGAGACACAGCGAGGACTCTTAAGAGCAAAAGCAATAGGACATGGAAAGCTTCAGCTGGATTAGAGTGTTTCTTCTTTAAAAAAGAAAAACTGTGGGTGGGGGGAGAGAGGGAGGAAAAGAAAAGGCAAGAGTTATTCTATCAAACCATGAAATACACAGGTTTCATTTGAGAAATATAATTGCATACATATGTATCTGTAGATACACATACATAAGTAAATATAACCAAATATGAGTGTTTGATATGACAGGATAGTGGGCACATTGGTATTTGTTATTTGTTAGAAACATTTCAACATTTCCCCTAAAAATTATATAATGAAAGCATGTTGATGTTGCATCCCACAACGGCTTTCTCATATTTACAAAATATGCTGCCACTCAGAGACGCACTTTGACATGTAATTATAAATGTACCAATTTCATTTTCAACTTAAAGCTAACAAGGAAGGATGTTTTGATGCAGCAGGAATACGTACTGTCATGTTTCTGTGTCAATCTTCAACTGGGTATTTGTGACGTTACAGATTTACAGTATTATCTCCCCCAAATTAACCTGGACAGGAAAATGACAAGATCAGAGAATCTCTTTACCTATAGGATGGGAATGAATGTCATCAAAAGGAGGGACAGTGCTAGATACTGGACAAAGATGCAAAGGGCTATTCTTGTGTCATGAAAAGAGAACACTGTTCATGATATACACCACAACAACCCAAGTGACAGCTAATATCTTTATGTATGCCCACAACCTGGCAGACATATAGGATGATTACCGCTGTATCAAACAGTGTCAATATCAACCAAGTGTTTGGACATGCTGAAGAAGGCTCTTAATGAATACTTATCAGATTAATAGCCAATTAACTATAGTGTTATGGGCATAAAACAACCATCCCCAGATGGTAAAGATGGCTAAGTTCATCTCCAAACCAGAGAAAACATGAAATCTATGTCATCTACACTGAGACATAACTAGAATTTCACTGAAGTATCTTCAGTGCCTCACCTGACAAGATGCAAACTTTACTCAGGAGTGATAACAAGGGAATATGAAAGCAAATAGTAATTCTTTCTTCAACTGTGACCATGAACTTATTCATTCTTAAAACACATCTTAAAAGCACTAAAAGAGAACATGAAGGGAATTGTTTTATAATTCAATACTAGGGATGGCAATTTGAAACTCTGCTACATAATCCAGATCCCACAAAACAAAGGGTTGAAAACCATAAACACAACACAGCAAACACAAACAACAGAAAGTTCATCAACTAAGGCAAAAGATAAACTGGTGAATATTACCTGGTACATAAAGAGAAGTCCTTCTTCAAAGTAGTAGCAAAAAGATGAATAATCCAACAAAATAGTAAAGAACAGCCCTTTGTGCTGGGGGTCAAATGACTCAAACATATCAAAAGATGCTTAATTGTACTCATAAGAGAAATGTAGATCACACTGGCATGCAGTCAACACTGTCTGAAGAGAGCTCAATGCCCAGGAGGACTCACTATTGTTCTTGCTATTTTCTCACACCTACAATTGTAGGCCCTACCTACTGCCATTACAATAATGTTTACACGTCTTCATGCTATACTCTGCCATTCTCAGGATACTAGCTGTTTGCATAGTGACTAGCAAACAGCTGGTATTCCCTTAAAGAACTGGGAATTTGGGAAACTGCAAGTACAAACCTCTCCAGAAGTTGACAGTCTATACAAGGATAGACATAATTTTAGTAACAATGAGATATATTTATCTATGAGATAGGCACCAACCAAAAAATTGACAATAGTCTGTTGGCAAGAGAACAGAAAAGGAGTGTCTTTCATACTTCTCAATGAGAACATAAATTAGTATATAAATCACCAGAACTTCTGTGGAAGTAATGTGGTAATTATCTATCAAACATCTAAATGTCTATGACTTTTGACGTGGTATTTCCATTTGAAAGGGTCTAAAACTACAAATATACTTTCACATGTGCAAAATGACATGTGTACAAGATTACCCGATACAGCATCATTTAAAGCAGCAAAAGATTCAAGGAACATAACTATATGGCAGTAGACAGGTTGTGACCATGAAGTCTCACCGTGCAATTTTCTCCAGGAATGTGGCCTGCTTGTATTTGTCAATAAGGAAGCACACCAAGACACAGTGTTAGGTCAAGAAGCATAAGAATGCACTCTGGCATTTAGATAAATTGGGCCCACATGTTAATGTATAATACAGAACTCACATAAAGTAAATTGATAACCAAGGCTTCCTCTAGGGATGGAAACAAGGAAGCCAAGAGACAGATAAAGCAAACATTTCTGTACTCTTTAACTGGTGCATGTTCTAGTTATTCTGGTGTGTGTCTGTGTGTATCTATGCATGGACTAGAAGTAAACATTGAGTTTCTATTGCTCTCTCCCTTAATTTATGAGACAGGCTCTCTTACTGAACCCATGGTGTACTTATTGGTGAGGCTGGCTGACCAATGAGCTCTACAGATCTGCCTGTCTCCACTCCATCCAGTACAAGAATTATAGATGTGGGCCCTGTTCCAGCTGCATTAGGAACTCACGTCCTAACACTTGCAGAACAGGCACTTTACTGACTCGGCCGTCCTCTTTCCAGCCCCTAGCTATTTGTGTCATCAATAGAAACATCAGATAACTAAAGCAGGGCTACCAATCTCATTCAAGCTACTGAATGTTACCTCTTTTTTTTCTTTTCTGGAGACAAAAATTAAACCATCCCCTGATATGTTTGGCTAATCACTATGACTCTAGATCTGTTGTTTCCTTTTTGGTTGATTGGTTGGTTGGTCGGTTGGTTTTGATTCCCCCGCCCCCGCCCCTAGGGGCATGGATGGATCAAAGTGGGAGCTTCATGCATGCTAGACAGGCCATCTACATGTAAGCTCCACCCAGGCCCAGCTCCTGGTACACAGCAACTACCCATAGTGTCAACAGTAATGATAACGTATACACAGATTTAGAGAAAGTTCTCCAGTCCACATATTTCCTCAGAAAGGAGAGATGTGAAAACTGAACTGTGAGAAAAATTACAATAGGTCTGATAGTCAATTGTTTTCTCAGGAGTATAACAAAAACATTCGAGATAGTTTACTTTGAAATGGGGCTTGATACTCAGCTCATTCTGGCCTTCAAATTGGAAGCCTCCTGCCTCAGATGTCTGAGAGCTAAAGACTCTAAGTGCTCAGCACCAGATCCAACACAAGACCCCTGAATCGTAAGTAAAACTAGTGACTTAACAGCAGTTAAGAAAAAATAAAATGACTATAAAGAACCAATATTAAACCTTAACTATGGTTTAATCACTGATACAACAGAGTTTCTTTGGTGCCCAGAGTTGAACCAAGAGCTAAACAGTTTGGATTGGTTAATTAGGTTCCAAAAGATTAATTATATGAATTCAAATTGAATTAAGGTGTGGACACTTTCCCAATCAATGTTACTTTCTGGAAAATTTTTGAAATGTGTCATATAACATCATACTTTGTCCCTGAAGCCATCATCTCAGACGCAGGAACTAATGTATTATATTTGAGAATAAAATACTTGCATGGGAGGGGGGGAGGAGAAAGAGGAAGTATTAGCCAAGGTTCAACAACCACTTCTACTATCTTTTTAACAGCTTTGATGATGACAGCCTATGTTCCCATGGCCCTGTGGCGGAACCTCTTTCCCAGGTGCTGCCTGCATGATAAGTATAGGACCTTATGGCCATCCTTTAGGTACTCTGTGAGTACCTAAGGGGAAGAAATAGTTCTGAATCATCTTTCATCCCCTATTGTTGGGGCTGGTTGGTTTTCTGAGACAAGCTCACACTGTGTAGCCCTGGCTGGTTGAGAATTCATAGAAATCTGCTTGCCTCAGCCTCCCAAATGCTGGGATTGTGGGGAAATGGCATTGTGGGGAAAATAGTACATTTAAATGAAACTGAACATAAGTTTTGTTTTTCCTGTGTCTTCTAAAGATGAGGGAATATGCTTGCAGTTATTAAGAATGAATTCTGAGGGAGCTAGGAAGATGGCTCAATTGATAAAACTTTTAGCCATGCAAACATGAAAACCTGAGTTTGACTTCCCTCCAACCTTGTTAAAAAGCAAAGCACAGCAGTGTGTGTGTGTATGTGTGTAATCCCCACACAAAGCTAAAGGCTGTAGTGTGTATCTATAATGCTGATTGTGGATTAGGCACAGGTGGGTGGATATCAGGAGCTTGGTGCCTAAGCAATCTAGCCAACTGCTGACTTCCAAATTCTGTGAGACACCCTGTCTCAAAATACAAGTGGAGAATGAAAGAGAAAGACACTCAAATGTTGACCTCTGGCCCCAACATCCACTCATGGGCACACTCACGCACGAGCACACACACACATGCACACTTAAACAAACAAGAATATACTATGAGCAAGGTACTGTTCTAAAAGCATACATGGAATAACACACTTAATGCCCACAACATCACTAAGAAGTAGGGCCATTATTGTCTGGTTTTGACAGATGTAGAAAGTAAGTGCCACACAGACAGGCAGTTAGTTGGTGAGGGAGTCTTACAGCTGAGTCCCTGTGCTATGGCAGTCACACCATGCTCTGCTCGTGTAACTCAAATGCTTCCTACATCAGCTCTTCTCTTGCTCTATAAACCGGTACTTGAAACAGAAGAGACGAGGAAAACTGTAGTATAAACTTTGAGCAGTGACCAGCACAATGTGAGAGCCAATGAGTCGCAAGCCATTCCCAAGTAAGTAAATTCTTGATTTTTTTTTTTTTTAACTAACATAAAAACACCCGTTTACTGTTTGGTGAAAGAATGTTTACATACATTTCCATCCAGGATAACTCAATCGTCGAGAATACATTCTTTCGATCCTGTGACAAAACAATGCCATTTCATGTTCATTTCCTGATTAAGCTTTTAGACAGCTGGGCATTTTCAGTTCTCAGAGCTGTAGGGAGCCAGGCAAATTTCCACCCAGTGACTCTAGGATCATTAATCTAAGGAAAGTATGTGCCAATGCAATACTGGATTTTCCATTGTTTCAGTAAGGGAGGGGAGGAGTAGGTTAATCTGATTACCCTATGTGTGGTCAGTCACCCAACTTCACTTAACAAAAAGACCAAATGCTAAACTGTACTAACAGCAAAGTCCTAAGTAATGAGGCATATCCCATCACCAAAAGAATGGAAGGGATGCTTATATTGCTTGAAAGCAAATATAGTAGCAATAAAAACAATTACCCTGAGCTTACACACAACAGGCAGGACATTTTAAACATATGAAGGACCTCAGAACAGAACTATAAATGCCTGTCTCTCTCCATCATATCTGTGTATGTGTACACAACTACATGCATGCATATGCACAGGCAATAAGAATGGAAAAGTTTTGTAGCAAACCATGGTTAACTGCAGCTGTAGCTGCCTGGAACTAGAAATTGTCAGAAGCCAGACACAAATGGGGACCTAGAATTGGGCTCACACTGCAGCCATGGCTGTGCACTTGGCACGAAGCTCAGCACTTGGAGCCCGTCACTGGCATGTCTCTCTCTGGTAAGAAGCAGCTGTGTGCAGAAAGGTGGCAGCCTGGAGCTGGCAGCTGACACTTGACTTTAAGTTCTGGCTCTCCCACTGCTGA
>JAJTUV010003983.1:0-35000 GCA_021653895.1 Mastomys natalensis | reverse complement strand
ATCTTAAACACCATTTAAGTATTTTAAGACTCCAAGGTGCCTTGAAGGAGTGTGCATGGCAATATTTGAGGTTCAATCAAAATTAAGAGCATCATTATAAAATTCATACCCCATCTTAGAAGACACAACTCCAATTGTCACTTAAGGTAAGGCTAAAATCTACCTAACTGACTGTACCATACAGTCAAACAGCATGCTCTGTGGACATTCCTGGGTACAACAAACAATCCCAGCTGATACTTACCTCAGGGCTTAGCTAATGGAAGCAAAGAACTGGGTTCTTGGGCTAGGGGCACAGTGGTAGAGCATTTGCCTAGCAAGTACAAAGTTCTAGGTTCCATTCCCAGCACTCAAGGGGGAAAACCTCTGTGTTCTTCTTTAAGGAAATACTTGTGGGATCTATATTTGAATAAAGGGAACATGCTGAGTTTCCAACATAAACAGATGTTCCTAACAGAATGCTTAATATGAAATGAAGTTATCCAACACTGGTTCCATTGATTCCTAATTTTACAGCTTTAATCAGTGAGTCAGCAAATGTGTATACATGAATTCTTTTAAGACAGTTCTTTCTACATCCACAAAAGCTTAGAGACAGTCGTTCCAGCCATCTAGATTGAAGAGGCAAAGAACCTGACATTTTCATTTTTTTTTTTGTGCCCTGTGTGTTCAAGTACACACAGGTATATTTTTTAATTAGTAAGATCATTTTACCTTGTATAAGATTTCCTTTGTAAATATGTGAAAACCTCTTATTAACTAGAAAGAAAATTTTACTTTATTATGAATATTATATTAAACAATATTACTGTAAAGCAAATTATTTCGTAATTGCCAGCCATTAAAATGTGTAGTGTGTGGCTGTATGAGCACACACACGTGGTGTGGATATACATGTCCACGAGAGTGTACATGTGGAGGCCAGAAGTCAAGTTCTGGTGGTATTTCTCTGGCTCTTTTGACTTTAAGGAGAATGTTCTACAACTTTATAATGCTTGCAAAATACGACTACCAGTATTGTAGGCAAAGTCACACTGTGTTAAACTTTAAAACTGGTTATCATTTTACATGTATTTACCACACTTGAAACTACAGAATTATGAAATACCACTATAGTTCCTTTTAGCTTGCAGGAAATAAAGATCTCAGGATATATTTTCTTCAAATGACCTAAAGTCAGACTCTTAAAATAACAGTATACTTATAAACCTCCATATATCTAAGCCATAAGGGCCTTGCGCTATTGGGAGGGAAATCTGACACAGACTTAGTATGTGGCCTGGGTTGCATATGTTCTTACACAAAAAGTACAGTAGGGCCTAAAAGAAGATTGCTGGGGGAAAAAATGAAAGTAGAGGGTGGGGCCCTGCTCATGTAGTACTATTGGTATCAAGCTCACTTTGTATGCATGAGACCCCGAGTTCAGTCACCAGCACCATAAAGAACCAGACACAAAGAAGAATAGGAGGGGGCACACACAGTATTGCCTCATAGGTGTAACTCTTCCAATGAGAGAGGAGGGTGGCACAAGGATGACTTGTCCAGCACAGTAGTGATGTCCTTGGTCAAAGGACAATAGAATTAAATCTAAATCTAGCCTGATAGCCTGGCTTGTTGAACCTCCCTCCCCTTTTCACAGAGGCCTTGTTGTTCGGCATATTTTAACATTCTCTGATCCTGTCAAACTACCAACCACCTGCCACCAAAATCTGTATTGAAACAGCACAGAGCCACCACCAAGACGTGGCAAAGACACCACCCCCCGAGAGAGCACTAAACAAGCACTAAACCACTGATTTAATCAAGATTCTGTCTCCCAACCTTCATCAGCTAACATTACTTGTTCATAAACCTTTGGAGAGTCAAACACAAAGTAATTCCTCACAAAACACAGTATTTGAGGAAGCACAGTCCTACCCCCATTTCATTAAGGACAGCAGATCCCACCAGCAAATCCACACGAGACTATGTGCTACAAAACCAGAATGGCGAAGATCAGAGACACACGCATTGGGGGCCATGGTTCCTTCTGAGAAAGCTGCCTTGCCCTAACAAGACTAAGAAGAGAGGAAGTCAAACACAGAGCCAGGGCTTAAAGGAAACAAATGTTCAGAGCAGCCCCATAGCAAACCCAAAATACAAAGGTTTTGCTACCAGATCCTGGCCTTTAGAGGGTCCATACTGCTAACTCACTTTTGGAGCCATGGTTCTCAAGCCTTCCTTATGCTTGCTGACCCTTTAATAAAAGTTCCTCGTATTGAGGTGACTCCCGCCCATTTGTTGCTATTTCAAAACTGTAATTTTGCTGCTGTTATAAAAGTGTGATATAAATATTTTTGGAGAGGGAGGGTTTCAAAAAGGAGCCAGCCTAAAGGGGGGAAAACCACCTGCCTAAGCTCTAAGGACCGGGATCTTTTCCCCCAAATTTTTATTCCATTTCCCTAAATGATTCAATACCCCAAACATCCCCAATACCAGAAGTAAAAAGGGTTTCCCCATTATCAGAGGAATATGTTTCCAAGTCTCCAATTGGTCCCCAAAAACCCAAAGAATAGTACCAAATCCTATATATTCTGTGGTAATCTCCATCCCAAAAAAAATTACCAATAAAGGGATTATTTTGAATTCGGGCCCCTAAAGAAAGGGATTATTGACAATAACTAATATAAAATAGCATAATTGTAACAGACTGGAGCAAAAGTTTGGTGTTTTAAGGCACTTTAAATTGAATGAATGTCATTTTTTGAATACAAGCCCTGTGAATCCATGCCCAGGCAAATCTGATAATCAATACCCCAGTGACTAATGGGGAGGTAGCAGCATATACAGTGAGAATAAGCTGGAAAAACGGGTGATCACATCCAGGCAGGATGAAGCAGGATGGAGTGGGATGCTGTGAGATTTCATCATGATACTCAGAATGCATGCAAATTTAAATTTATGAATTGTTTATTTCTGGAATTTCCATTTAATATTTAGAGACCCTAGTTGACCACAGGTGAATGAAGTTCCAGATGGGGGGAGGGGTACCGTAATTTGGATGAGCTGCTGTTCCTTCTGAAATTGAAGGACCTAGCTGAAGCTTCCTTCACAGATGCAGTTGAGAGAATATGCCCCCACCCACTATCATCCTGTGCCAAGACACGGCATCCAGGGTCTGAACTGAACCCTGCCCCAAACCTACCACATGCACCAGTCCTCCAGCACATTAAACCTATATAGAAGTAATTTCAGGGGAAGAGAAGTTGTCTAGGGCAATTCTCAAAGTGGAGATTCACTGCTGGTGGGAATATAAATGAGTTCATCCACAACTGCAATCAGTACAAAGGTTCCTCAAAAGACTGAAAACAGCACTCCCATATGACCCAGCTCAACAGTCTTGGGTATGTAGCAAAAGGCTTCTAAATCAGCATATCTGCACATTCACTGCTTACCGATGTACTACTATTCACATTAACCAAGATATGAAACTCATCATTGTGTCCACCAAAAGAACAATGGGAAACTATGTAACATCACATACACACACACAAATGTGCGCCATAATAAACATAAATGTGTGACACGAAAGAAAGTGGATGGGACTGCTGGAGCATCATGTTAAGTAAAATAAACCAACTCAGAAAGACAAATATCATCTTTTATCCTAGATATGCAGAATCTAGAGATATGTACACACACACACACACACACACACACACACACACACACACACACCATAAAAGTAGGTGACAATTTGGAAGAATCGATGGAACAAAAATATAATGGATAAAAGCAAATAGTGTATGGTTTCCCTCATATGTGAAATCTAGATTTAAGTACATGAATATACGACACAAAAGTATGAAGGGGGGCTATTTGGGGGAAAGAAGCGGACCAGCAAGAGAGGGAAGGGGGAACAAAGTGGGAAGGTGGGTGATAGGAAGGCAAATGCCAAGTCAAATTACAACGCAGTGTGTGTGTGTTGTGTGTGTGTCGTTGTGTGTGTGTGTGTCAACGCGCGTGCGCGCATAATTAATATCAAGATGAAGCCCATTAGTTTATATGTTAACTCAAAAAAAAAAAAAAAAAGGCTCCTTTCAGGCCAGGGCAGGCCCCAGAGAAGCCCCGCTTTTGGGAAAGGACAGAACCCTACTGATTCAAAGGACAGAGGCCATAGGCTAGACTAAAGTTCTGGGTGTGAAAACCTTGGGTCTAAGAGAAACAGAATGGCTATCCACAGAATGAAGTCACAGGAAAGGCCCCAGAGTCCTAGAAAGAAACTGGCTAATACCGAGTTCTCAGGGATGAGCCCCACGAGCAGAGGCCCAGGATTCTTCCACACCCCATTTGTCGTTATCTACTGCCCCCCCCCCCCCCCTGGAAAGAAAGAAGAGCAAAGGGTTTATTTGGGAAACTATTAGAAAATTTTACAAAAGGTTCAACACATGGTAGAATAAAAAAAAGGGGGAAGGGAGAAAATAAGGTTCACCATCTATGACACACTAGGTTCCCTTGACATAATAAGCCAAAAAATTGAGCAGATTTTGAAGGGATTCCCAGTCCCAATAAATTTCCCCACCATATTCCTCAAGAACCCCGGGGCTCCCTGTGGTTATTAACTTTTGAAGAAACTATGAATTCTTAAAAAGGAGAAAGAAATCTGAATCCTCTTTGTGTGTGCTTTGGGGAAAGGTACATTCCCTTCCCCGGGTAGCCACAAGTTTCCTTCTACCTACGAGGTGCTTCACATAAGCAGAAAAAAAATATGTGGCCTCCCTTGAAAGGGAGTAGAAAATAACTAGGGAAGTTTGGGTAAGAAAGAAACAGTCAGAAAATTATTATGAGTATATCTAAGTTTTTTGGCCCCCTTTTATAGTTCAGCCCTGATACTGATGTAAAAAGGTCCCTCTGGTCTAAGGATGTGGAGTCAGCCCAAACACTACAGTGAGCCCTTGACTAGAACAAATCTATTCTTCCCTTTTTTTGGTACCGTTTTCATCCATTAATTATTTCACCCAAAAACCAATGAAACCATTTCTCAAGGAAATGAGATGAAAATTTTAGCCAAAAGGGTCTCAACATCTCGGTTGGGGGACCAAGATTTGCATGATCCACTTTTCCCTTTTGGGCCCAGTTTCCAGAAAAAAAAAAAAAAAAAAAAAAAAAAAAAAAAAAAAAAAAAAAAAAAAAAAAAAAAAAAAAAAAAAGCCCCAATGCTGCCCCTTACATCAATTCTTGCCCCATTATTGCCTAAAATAAACTCTAGATCTTTTTAATGTTCAATTTTTGGATGGATAAACCCAAATTACCTTTTTGTACAAATAAAAATGGGAAAAACTTTTTTAAAGAGATACCTTTTTATTGAAGGCCCCAACAATGGAACCTTTTTCCAAAATTTTAAGAATTGCTTTCTTAAAAGGTATTTAATTTTAAAAAAATTTTTAAAAGGAAAAGCCCCCCCAAAAGGCAGTGGAAAAGAAACTGGGGCCACCCCCCCCCCCCCACATCCTAAAATTTCCAACAGGCACCCACCCCCCGACCCACCCCTTTACAAAAACCCCTTCCATCACCCTAGATTTGTAAAAGACCCCAGTGGTGAAGAACAAAAAATGCCCCTGGAAAATTTTAGAAGATTTTATTAGGTCCCAAATTTTACTTATAAACAGCAAACAGGAAAAAAGTTTTTAGAAATTGCTAAAAAATTTTTTAATGCATGAAATGACTCTCAAGAGCCCACCCACTTATAAAAAAGTTTAAATTTTTAAATGTTTACAAAAACAAAGGGGGAGCAATAAGTATTAAGGGTTCAAATCCCCCCCCAAAGTTGGAATAAAATTTATATTTTTTATCTACCAGACGCAAAGCGGTCAATTTTTCCCCGGGGTTTACCAAATAAATTAAACATTGCCCCATCCTATAAAAAATTGAAGGGAATTCCTTAAACAACGTCCCCACAATCTACCCCCCTCCAAACCCCCCCCCCCCCCCGGGTTAATTGGCCCCCCCCCCGCCTCCCCGTTCTTCCCATGGGGCTTTTTTGGAAGATAGGTGGTTTTTCCCAAAACCTTTAAACCAGGTTGGCAGCCCACCTGTAATTCCAGCTTGGAAGGTGGAGACGAGTATCTCCAGAGCAAGCTGGCTAGTAAAATAGCAATATCGTGAGATCTGGTTTGAGAGACTGCTTCAATGATGAAGGTGGTCAGCTCAAACACACATACAGATGAGAAACGCTAAATGAACTCAGCAGGTTGTATTTATAACTTTATAAGTCATGTATATATGTAACAACAATAAAGAAGAGGATATGAATTTGAGAAGGGATGGTGATCATGGGTGAAGATAGATGGAGAGTAGAGAGAGGGGAAATTATCTAAATGCATATTCATATGAAACTCCAAAATAAGATATTTTTTAAAAGAAGATGGAGGAGCAATGGAGGACGATTCTGACATCAGCGTCCCCTCCACAAGCACATGCATGCATGTGTCGCACTTGCACTTGTGCGCCCACACATGCAAAAACTTACACGTACATATGCATATACCAGTTGCAAAAAAAAATAATCAGAATATTTATATGTATTTTATCACAATAACAAATGAATAAAACAAGCACAAACTATTTCATGTATTGCCAATGAAGGATTTTGTTTTCTCTCTTGTACTTCCTGTCACGGCTCAGATGACATCCTAGCACTGTGACAGTAGTAGGGTGACTGAAAATGCCCCTAAACAGATATAGCAATATCCTATGTGAATCTAAAACTCTAGATACGGGCCCTTAGTCGGAGAAAGGGTCTTTATAGATACATTTAAGGATGTTAAGAGGAAAAGAGATTCTAAGTCACCTAGGCAGTACCCTAAATTTAATGACAAGTATTCCTATGCTAGACACACAGAGGGAGAAGATACACACAGAAGGTGACATGAGGATGGGACTGGGTTGGAGAGACATACAAGCCAAAGAAGCCAGCAGAGGTTGGGCACATTAGTTCATTTTCTATCGCTGTGATAAAACACTGACCAAAACTAACCAGGAGAGGAAAGAGTCTGTTTCAACTTACAGGTTCTAGTCCATCACTGAGGGAAAGGTAGGACAAGAACTCAAAGCAGGAATCTTGAGATGTGAACTGAAGCAGAGACTATAGAGGGATGCTGCTTACTGGCTTCTTTGGCTACCTGAGTTATATAGTGCCCAGGTCCACCTGCTTTTTCGTACAACCAAGGACCCACCTCTCAGGGATCACAATAGGCTGGGCCCTGCCACATCTATCATCAATCAAGAAAACTTCTGCACGCGCACACACACACACACACACACACACACACACACACAAGTCTACAGGCCAAACTGATAGAGAAAATTCCTCAGTTGAGATTTCCTCTTCCTAGATAACAACTAGGTTTGTGTCAATTGATGAAAATAAATCAGCATTCTTGGGACAGCCAGGAGTACTTCTTCCTCTAGAACAGTCAGAAGACAGCTTGGTTTGGAACTTCCAACCTCTGGACCTGTAAGACTTCTGTTGGGTTTAGTTACCCAGCTGATGGAATTATGTTGTGAAAAGCTCAGGAAATAAAACCACCCTCCAATGAGACCCCAGTGATGCTTCCACCAAAATCTCCACTCAGATCCCAGGTTACACCCTACATCAGCCAGAGATTCGCTAGCCATGGTGGTGGGAGTGAAAAGGAATAAAAGAAAGAAAGAAAACTTCCCACAAGCAGGCATCAAACAGAGAGCTCCACCTCAACCCTGTGTCCAGCGGTATACACTCTGTAGATACAAGAGCTGGGAAGGTAGAAAGATCAGTTGAGTTCAGAAATATAAAACCTACCTGCTCAACAGAGCAAGGCTGGGTCTTAAAAAACACATCAGAGCTGGGAGAAAGAGCTCAGTCAGCAAAGCGCTTGTTGCATAAAGCATGAGGGCCAGAGTTGGATTTCCCAGAAGCCATGTTTAAAAAGAAAAGAGCCAAGCATAGTGGCGTGCTCTCTTGTAATCATGATGCTGAGTAAGCAGAGACAAGAGGATCCCTGAGAGTCTCTGGCCAGTTAGCCTAGACTAATTGCTCAGTTCCAGGTCAGTGAGAGACCCTGCCTAAAATAAGACATGGTGGACAGCAGATGAGCAAGGACCCTCTAGGGCTCCACCTCTGCTTTCTGTACACACATATACAAACATGAATGTGGACCCACAAACATGTTAACCCACAAACCCATGTACATACATTAAAAAATAGTAATATTTTTTAAAAAAAAAAAAAATACCAGAGCAGAGAGGCTACAGAATATTTTTCAAGATGGAAAAATATTTCCTGGAAACAGAGACATTCTATAAAATACCAACTAACTGGAGGACCATCAGAAAGAATGTCTTTCACAGCACAGCTGTTCTTTGCCACTGTCTTGTCACCATTCTAGCAGCCATATTATTAGGGCAGCCTCACTAGCACATGGGGCTCTCTCACACTCATCTCAGCCGTCTTCCTAATTGTTTTCAACAGCCCAGCCTGCTGTTGGTCTGCCAGCACCTTCCAATAGGCACGGCAGATTTTCCCAGTTCAAAAAAAAAAAAAAAGACTGCATTTTAAAAGAGATTGTTTTTCACCAAAAAGCACTAATGACACATAGAATGTCAGATCCTACAGTTTTGAACTAGTCTATGAGAAATGAGGACTAAAATCAGATCAGCATGTTTCCAGGGCCTGGTTTTATACATTAACTCACCTTAAAAACAAATGTGTGCAAATTTAAAACAAAACAAAATTGTCACCTAACTGAACTATGTCTGAGGCTGGCCATTTATAATTTACATAAACTGTATCCATGGCTTTAGGTTTTCTATTCCAAGTATATCATGCAACCAATTCACTGTTTCCAATTTTCCAGGGGTTACTTCCAAGACATTAGGGAACTCAATTTCCAAGAGTATTGGCATTCAAAAACCAGCAGGATTAATAAATCCTTCTACTGGAAATCCAGGCCACTATGTTCCCCAAATGGGTTTAAAAATGAACCCAGATCAATTATTTGACAACCATCTGGTTGCTAACAGGAGACTTTTGGAAACTAGCTCAAAATAAAAATGCACAAACTGGCACAAAGTTCAGCAAATCAACGAGATTTAAAACCCAGACCGCATCTCCTCCAATGCTTTCTAACCAGCATTTCAATGTCTAATTCCAGAATCTTCATTTTTCCCAGCTGTTTATTACACTTTTGACTCTTCAGCATGTGAGGTCTTTCACTAAAATCCTTTGTGGTGAGGATGATGATGATGATGTCAAAAGGAAGTTTATTCTCTATCCCTCTGTATCTAGGAGATGTGGTACACAATTAGCTATGCTTTAGATAATTTTTAGGTGGCAACTTTGCTATCAAAGGGAAAGTACAAAATCCAAACTGCTGAGAAATACTATATTCTGAAACAGTTCTATTTGTGAATAACCCCTTCTGTGGTACCAGTTGAGGCACACTGAAAAGATGTCTCTTCAAATGTCTGTGCCTCATCCCTCAACTTATCCATCTTCAAGAGAGTCTGAAATGTTCATCATCAGATTTAGTAATGGATTCAATCAAGACTTGGACCAAAAGGAGCCTGAAAATACATCTGGTTCAACTCCCTCCTTACACAGACACAATTACATACCTTGTCCAATCAATGCAACCCTGTTCCTATAACAAGTGTTTACTGAGTATGAACGCCACACTAAGCACTGTACCAGATAACAAAGGTAGGTTTGCCCATCTAAATCCATAACCTCATGTAGTGAGAGACAAAATTCAATATAGAGCTTTGAGAGAAAAGGGTATCTTTGATCTAAGGAAGAAAAAAAGTGAAGGCTTTTTGTCTAACTTGAAATATTTGGTACAAACATTTTCAATCTGGCCAGGCATGCTGGTATAGGCCTCTAATCTCAGTACTTTGGGAGGCTGAAGCAGAAAGACTGGCATAAGTTTGAGGACAGTCTGGGCTACAAGGGGAGTTCCAGGCCATCTACAGATATAGAACAACATCCTATGTAAAAGAATTACTAGTTTCTCAAACAGCTCAGTCATTATTGTCACTAGTGGATTCTATCATGCTAATACATTTCGATTGGAATGCATGCAATTATTTTAACCAGAAAGCCTATGGAAGGTGCCCATAAACTGATAAATGGATACACAAGGCATAGAGTATTCATAAAATATTACTCATTCTTATAAAACAAAGCACATCCTGTCACGTGCTACAGCAAAGACGAACCTGGAGGATATTTCTACTAAATTAAGTAAGCCCAGCACACAAAGACAAAGCCGGCCTACTATGATTGTTCTGTGTGAGGTACCTACAAATAGACAAAAAGCAGAATTTTGGCTGCCAGGGGCTTCGGTACAGAAGAGGGGGTTGTTCAATGGATACAGTTTTTGGCTTTATCGGATGAGAATGTTCTGGAGATTAGAGGCCCAAAATTTCACAGAATATATTTCACATTACTGAACTGTATACTTAAAAACTGGTCAAGACTGCTCGTTCTGTGTATTTTATGAAATTTTAAAAATTTATATCAAATCATATGAGCTTAATGAAACAGGCCAATTTCCATTTAAAAGAGGAGGGAGCTTTTACCCCCTCAAGCATCGACCTATTTGTATGCCTGGGCCCAGAGTGAGACTGTGCAGGCCAGAGTAGTAATTCTAAATATAGATTTGTGTCCCTTATCCAAAATGCTTAACACTTGCATATACACAACAAAATGTGTTGGGGATGGTACTATACTCTAAACACAAGATTCTTGTATTTTTTTTTTTTTTTTTTTGGACAGGATAGTTAAATTGATCTCAAAACAAAAGCTTTGTTGGGCTTCACTTGTGTTCTATATACTTCTGTGGCCACAGCCTAAAGGAAACTTTACATACTTTTAGTGCACCTGCATTTGGTTGCTTGTCACATGACATCATGGAATTTTCCACTCATGACATCACAGTGACACTCAGAAAGCTTCGGATTTTTAAGAAGTTTATATTGCATGATTTCAGAGTAGGGAGTTTTTACTAACATAACCAGAGAGGCATCTGCCTTCCAAGTAGTGGAGATTAGCAGATAGGGGAAGGATACCGAGGAAGGAGTACTGATGACTCCAAAATGATTACTGAGGGTAGGTGGGAAGGAATAAGGTGGCTCCTTTGACTAAGATTTTCAGTATTTGAAATATTTGTAGTGATAATAAAAAATAAAACAATAGAAAGCTAGTTAAGGGACTCTAGACAAAAGAGATCTCTAGTATTGGTTATTCTAATTCATTATATCTAATCCACATAGGGAATCTGAGACACTCAAGTGAACTGAAGGTTAGCAACAATATGACCAAATCATTTTGACATCATACCTTTCTTTTTTAACTTTTCAGATAGAATACATTTACATTATTCAAATCACATACACCTGAACACTAAAAGACACACACACATGCTTGGTGTCTAGCTCTTATTCCTTTATCTTAGTACATTAGGGAAATTCCTACTACAATTTCTAGATTATCAAGTTTTTTTAAGCAACTCCCAAACACTAGCATATCTTTCACACTGCCCCACACCTTTCATTTCTCACTTAACACCTTTAGGAGGTCTTTTCACTTTGATTTTTTAAAAGCATCACTTTTCTTGTTTGGTTTTGGTGTATGCATCAGTGTGCACAGTGTATTATGATATATATACATGCATGGATAGAGATGCACACACACACATATGAAGGTCAGAGAAGGGCATCAGGTATCCTGCTTTACCTTGTTCCACCTTCCTCCCCTGAGACAGGCTCACTCACTGAACCTAGAGTTAGGCTGACAGACAAGAAACCCAGAGATCCTCACATCTCCACCTCCCATAGCACAGGGTTAAAGGCATATGCCACCAGACCTACCTCTTTATGTGGATACTGAGGATTGAATTCCAGTCCTTATGCTTATGCAGCAGGTGCTCTTAGCACTATGCCATCTCCCCAGGCCCTTTCATTGTTTGTTCTAATGGTAGAGTATACTACTATATAGATGTACTATAATTTATATATCCCAAGTGAATGTGTGATGTTTACAATATTCTTCTAACATGCATACCTTGTAAGAAAACTAACTTTGTTTAAAAACAAGGTATCTGGGTATAGTGCCTCATGTCTATAATCTCAGCATCTCAGAGGACCAGGAATGCAGATAGACCAGGAATTCAATATCAGTATTGGCTATATAACCAATTCAAGGGCAGCCTGAGCTACTTGAGACCCTAATCTCAAAAAGAAACAACAAAAATAAAGTAAACAGGAAAAATCAAAGTAGCTCACTAAATAACACAAGTTAATGATATTATGTTAGTATGACCTGAAACTGGTATTCTCCTGTCTTTTCTGGAATCTCTGATGCATAAAGTACAATCCCAACTAAGTTAGACTCTCCTACAAAGCCTTTCTAGATCATTCTGGCCTCAAGTGAGTGCCAATTCCTCATTTCTACTTTACATATTTTCATACAACTGGCCTTTTACTGTTGCCTGATATGAACTCCATGCTAGTCCACAGCTATTGCCCATACTACTGCATTTTGCATATTACATAGCAGCTATAATGCATGCTCAGTAGATACTAATTGACTAACATTAATACATGCCTCCCTTGCTCAAGATTCACAGGTTTTTTTCAACCCACATGTCCCTCAAAGAAAGTTCTAGCCAGTTTTGCCCTTAGAATTATTATCATCAAGTCATAATCAAATTGTGATTCAATGCCAAAAAACAAAATCTAAATCCAACCAATTGAATCCTCTTGGCATGCTCCATACACAGAACAGGAAACATCATGACATTCAGAAGGTGCCCGACATCCCAATTCTCAGGCACAAAATGATATTTAAATAGCATCTGTGGTGGAGACACAGCCAATATATACAAGAGAGTCACAAGCAACACTGATGTGGAGTAAAGAAGAGCTCTCTCACATTTGTAAGGATAAATTGTGTTCACCATAATTCTCAATCACATTTTAATTTTACTCTGCAATTTATTTTCATTCATCCAATCAATTTGTATTGAGAGTGGTGTCTGAGCTGAAACCTGCATGTCAAGCAGGGGTGGCCAACCAGGTAAGAAACCCTCCAGACACAAGCAGAGGTACACAGATGGCAAACTGGGTTGGAATACAAATTCTGTCACAGGCTGAACTGCATTCTTCTACAAGAAGTTCAAGTCCGCAATGCCTGGGAATGGGACCTTATTTAGAAACAGGGATATTGCAGATGATAAAGTTAGGAGGAGTTCACTAGTGTGGACCCTAATCTTTTAATGATATGCATATAAAATCCTCACAAAGGGAGGAAGAATTTGAGCCAGGTGTGATAGTTTAATACCTGAAAGCTCAGCACTTGGGAAGCTGAAGCAGTAGGACTGCTATGTTTACGGCCATGCTAAAGTGAGATCCGGGCAAAGCCTGGGCTACAACCTGAGACCTACCCCCAAAAAAGGGCAAAATAGGGAAAGGGGGATAATTTGGACAGAGACATGTAAATGGGAAGAAATGGAACATGAAGATGAAGGGACAAAGAGCTATAAGCTAGGATACCAGAAAACAGTCGGGAGCTATGGAGAGCTATGGTACAGTCTACTGGGAGATTTCAGAAAGACGCAATTCAGCTTGGACTTGATGCCAAACTTAGACCTCCACTGGAAAATCTGCATTGGTTAAGCCACTCAGTCTGTGTTGTTTTAAAGCTACGTGTACAAACTAATTATCATGGATTGAATATGAAAAGGTGTCCACAGACTTATGATTGAGTGTTTGTTTTCCACCTACAAGGGCTGTTGTGGGGACATTAGAGTCTTTGGAAGATGTGGCCTAGTGGGCAAAATTAGATCCCAAGGATTGAGCCTTGTAAGGTTACCAGCCCATCCCCTAGTTATGGCCACTGCCTGCTTCATGGTCCACTGCCATATGAACAAGGGTCTACCATATTCTTCCTCTGCTATGGACAGAGCCACACTGTGATGCCTTCTTCATCATGATGGATGGCAACTCTCTGAAACCATGAGCAAGAATAAATCTTTCTTCTCTAAACGGTGTCTGCCAAGCCTTTTGTCACAGACTAACACAATGGATATTATGTGCAATGAGGATTTACACCACACCAAAAGTCACTTCCAATCAAATTTAGCAGCAGAATCTTTGTCCTAAGTAAAATTTTATCTAGAGCATCAGTATGACAACAGAGGAAAAGAGTAAAAAGAGTGACTCAGAGAAAAATAGAAAAATATGTCACTGCTTTCGAAACCCATAAAGGACTTACCTTCTCTGATCGCATGAGTTCTTTGAGTCCCTATTTTTTAAAGTACTTAAAAGGAAAGTGCAGAAGGGAAAAAAGAAAATCTCAAGCCGGGCTGGAGCCAGAAGAGCTAGGTGAGGGAAAGAGAGTGGTGATGGTGGGTTGGCATGCTCTAACTGTCATAACAAACAGCTCAGCTAGGGCTTAAGTAGCAGAACTGCATTATCTCCCAATTCAGGAGGCTGAAACTAACAGATCAAAGAGTTGGTAGACTTGGCTTCTCCTACATTTCCTCTCCTTGGATAATAGATGGCTGCATGCTTGTTATGTCCTCATATGATCAACCCACAGTGTACATACACTCCCGCTGTCCCTCTTTGTGTCCTGTTCTCCTCTTCTCATAAGGACACTGGTCATCTTATAGCTTGAAATTCCCTATTATCTCTAAATGCAACCACAATAGATACTGGTGGCCAAGACTTCCATATGAATTTACGACCTAGTGGTCATATAGAGACGTGACCTAGCGCAGACATACATCTCTAAGGAAAAGGTCACAGAGCAGACTAGAACCAATTAGGTCCAAAGGCCATTTTGCTGGGATAATACTTCCTGCCTCTCTCATTCTCAGGAAACTCTTACTTTAGCAATAATAAAAAGCATTTTAAATTTTTTTTGTGAAGAGGTTATCTTATGGTTTTAATCCAGCCCTTTGGAAACTCTTGAGGGAGTTGTGTCAGCAGGTCTCAAAAAAAAATTCCTCAGAGGGCTGGCAAGGAGAGAAAAGAATCCACTTCTACCATTCATTAGCTAGGGTACTAGAAAAGAAGCTATCCCTAGAAGTGGCCCAATTTCAGGATCACTAACATAAGAGGCACTCTGAGACCTGCTTCCTCTCTGTATCTCAGTGTAGCTTTCCCAGAGCTGACTCAAAAACTCCTCACCAACAATATATTAAGTACTTCAATTGTCAAGGACAGAGCTCCAATTTCTCAGAGAACATGGGCCCTTCACAATGTTAATGGGGTTCTGGTAGCTGCTTGTGCACACTGAAGCTCAAGAAACCTTCTTCTCCAAATTTCTACCATCCAAAACCACTTCAAATACCAAATCATTGAAAGACAGCCCTTTCTTGCGCTCTTCCCTGGACAGGAAAGCAACACACTGAACGATAAGAAGGTATATATATTTAAACACTATGTCAAGTACTATTCTTGGGAGCAAAGGAGGACATCTAGGAGAGTCTTCCTTTACTGAGCATAGCAATCACTAAATAAGGAGAATTCTGAAATGAAGACCCAATCAAAACACTCCCATACCGAGCCCTATGCTCCACAGTGTGAAAGACTAGAAGCCAGGTGTCAGTTAGAACTTGATAGGGGTGGGGGCCGCAATATGGCTCAGTAAATGAAGGCATTTGCTGTCAAGCCTGATGACCTGAGTTCAGTTCCTAAAACCCCACATGGTAGAAGGAAAGTGACCTGTTGAAGTTGTCTTCTGACCTCTATATGTGCTATGACAACTGTATGTGTGTACCTGTGTGAACACAGATACACACATTAATAAAAATATAATTTTAAAAAACTTGATTGGGGTACGAATCTGTTTTTTTTTTTTTCCCAAAAAAAAAAGCGATAAAGGACCTTACATGCAACATCAGCTATAGCGATCACTTTTTGTGAAAGAATGGTGTAAAAGATATCAAGATGGAGTGGGAAAAGCTGGAGAATGGAGAAATACAGAAAAGACTTTATGGAAAAGAAAGTACCAGAACTAAGCTGGTAATAACACAACCATATCACATAACATTACATTAAATTTAATTTACATTTTACATTTGGTACCCATTGAAAAGACATTGCAACCTCTTAAGTTATGAGGGTCCATTTCTAACTCCTTCAATGCCAATTGAGATATGTTATCAAATACTACAGGAAAGGTGACTCTCCAGGCACTGACCCCAAACTTTATACATGTGATTCTTTCTTAATGGCTTTTAAAGTCAAATCCAGTTTCAGACCAATCTCAGAAGAAAATCAGTAAGCACACATCCCTCTGAACACATACAATGCTGCAAACCAATCTCTACAAGGGTCGCAAAAATAAATGTTCTCCCCTCCTAACCAGTTACACAAAGAGATTTTTGCCTTTGTGTTGCTAATTTAGTAACCAACAGCTATGCTGGGCAGAGAAGATGTGCCATGGAAAGAAGTCAAGCTATACATACACTATTGGTGGAAAGGAAATGTAATAATACCAAACACAACTGCTAGGGATACAGGCTCTTAATCTACCAACTCCATCAGTACACACTTACCCCTTGGATTAACATAAAGAATAATGATTTGTTTCAGGAGGAAAAACTTTAAATGAGCTCAACTAGGGCACTGATTAAATAGAAGAAGGTGCCAGAGCAGGAAAACATATTAAGTGAAAAAAGTCAGCTGGCTCATATACCTTGCATATTGCTGCTCAGTTCATGAATTTTAAAACATTGTTTTAAATATAGGAAAATTCTAGAGAATAAAAAAATTAAGGGATGGAACAGTAGGAAAATTTAAGCTCTTCTGTGCTTTTGGATGTTTTTACCATGAATTTGTAAGTTTGTAATTTCAAACAATTTTAAGAAAAATACATGGGCAATGAGGATATAGTCTTAAATTTCTTTTGTGATGTGCATTGTTTGTATGTGAGTGTTTTGTCTGCATGTATGTCTGTGTACCACATGTATGCCCAGTGCCCTCGGAGGCCAGATCAGATCCCTGAAAATGGAGTTACAGGTAGTTCTGAGTCACCTGATGTGAGTGCTAGGAATTGAACCTGGGTCCTCTGGAAGAACAGCAAATGCTCTTAACCACTGAGCCATTTCTCCAACCCCCAAGAGTAGTGTGCATTCTTTAATTATTTCCCTCCCTTCCTCCTCCTCCTCATCTTCCTCTTCTTCTTCTTCCTTCTCCTCCTCCTCTTCCTCCTCCTCCTTCTTCCTCCCTCTCCCTCTCCCTCTCCCTCTCCCCCTCCCCCCCTCCCCCTCCCCCTCCCCCTCTCTCTCTCTCTCTCTCTCTCTCTCTCTCTCTCTCTCTCTCTCTCTCAGATTGTAAGTATGCATTCATAAAGGCACACAGGGAAATATTTGCTGGGCTGATTGCTCCTCAGGAAATAGCATATTACTGTAAAGAAGGTTTCATGAACAAGGCATGAATTCTCAATGGTTTTTTATTAGTCATCCTTTAATTAGAAAAGCAAAGAACTTTCCACAGCCCATTCTTCAAGTCTAGTGCATAATCAAATTTTTCCAGTGGTGTATATATAGCATCATCAAAATATAATCCAGAACATGATGGATGGGGTACCTGTCTAAATGGATCTTAAAATTTGCAGTGATTATAATTCCTTTATGGAAAAAGAAGCTATGAATGACTTAAGTATGTACATGAACATTTCACAATGTTGCTTGAACTGGTTAAAGCAAAATTGGAAACAAATCAAATATTCACAAGAGACAAGGTAAATTAACTGTACTGACAACACAATGAAACATGTTGTAGTCATTATAAACTCTTATCCTATCTTACACATACAGGAAGAGTATTATTTGTGGACTATTCAACCTTAAAAAGTTGATTTTTATAGCATTTTATACAAGAGTATTTGAAAAGTTGTATTCATTAGTATATATTTAGTTATGAATGTTAAAAAGACATAAAATATAAATTGCCATTATTTCTAGACAGTAGAATTATAGATTTTTATGTGTTGCATTTTAGCTAATCTCTAATATTTTTAGTTGTATGTGCTTTTTAACTTTAGAAAAATGTTGATTTTCTTCTTCCTTCACAGATATAATAATCTTTTATCAAAGGGAATTCAAGTCTAACACATGTCTCTCTCCTCCGTCCTCCTTTATTGTTTTTTTAAATGGCTTTACTGATGCTTTAGAAACTGGAAAGGGGAAAGTAGACAGGTCTTTTCAAGCATCTGCAAGGTTGTCTCTCCTCTTCCAAATACAGTGATTACATTAGGTTAGTGGCTTCTAATCTGGGGCAACTGTGTATCACTGAGAACATTTGCAAATTTCTATATCTGCGTGGTAACAACTTGTACAGTTGGCATTTAGCAGGTAGACACCAGCATGCTGCTGACCAGGTTCAGGACAAAGGTCTCTCTTTCTCCAAAGAAAAAGACTCAACTGTTCCCAAAAGGCGACAGTGGCTAAGAAACTGTGTCAGGCTAATTGATCTTCACACTGCTCTCTAATCCTCTACACACATCATACCTTAATGACTGAGAACATCTGGACAAGGAGAACATCTGGCAACTTGAGCTGACTCTGGATGGACCTGCCATTCCTTTTCTTGCTGTGCAACTGCTGATAGGTGACTGTCCCACACTATTGACCTCCCACCCATCTCTAAGTTGGAAATCTTATCACCTATGACCCAAAGGGTACAAGAAGCTTCAACACAATAAAAAAAAGGAGGGGTATAAAACTGCTAAGCATCATGCACATATAAATGACATGGTCCTTCCAGGATCCTAACTGTCTAGGCTCACCAATGAAATGAAAGTTCACTGAAGATTTTAATCAGACTTTGCCCGGTACTTTCCTTCTTTGGGTCACATTACCTACTACAGAGTTCAATTTGACCCAAAAAAGCAAAAAAAACCATGTACTGAGAGATTTCTGTGCATCTTAATTGGCTTAAATTGTGAGGCACCATAATTTAGTGGTTCTGTTATAAACCCTGGAATCAGACTCCTAGGAAAGAAGCTGACTTCTACTAGCTAAGTGACTGTAGAAAGGGATGTGGCTTGGTTTCTCCTGTAACAAATTTTTTTTTATCTGTTTATCCAAGCCAGAACAACTCTGAAACAGGCCATTTGAGAGTGTAAGAAGCCACTGTCAAGGCTAAGACACCAGCCATACACTAGATCTGTCCTCAAACATAAGACTAAGGTTACTCTGAAGAGAAGAACATCTACAGTTTCCATCTGGAAGGCTTGCCATGATGACCTAGTCAGACAAACAGGGAAGGCATATAGCACAGTACCAGTAACTGCAGGCTATGGCTACAGTGCTTTCTCTCTCAGATTCATTCAGCAGGTCCTTTACTCAGGCCTCATGCTCTGAATAAAGAAGACAAGGGTAAGATCAGATGCTGCCATACTAAATGGTGGATTTCTTCACCTTGTTCCACGGGGTTTGGGTTTAATTCTGAAGACTTTTCTTACCTATATACACTGTCATGGTGTGCAGAATTACACACAAAGCCACAAGCCACCATTTGAGGTTGAAACCAGGAAACCCAGACCAAGTGTATAACAGTTAAAAGTCTGCTTTGCAAACATGAACTGAGAGGTAGAACTTATCTAATCAGCAGAGACAAAACAATTTATTATCCCACAGCCCCTGATGCAGAGAGGCTCTTTCAGCTTGGATAAAACATAGCTGTACAGAAGGAGTCTTGCAGAAGGCACTAATTAATAATACATTATAACCTAGTACTACTCAGTGTTTAAAAGCATATTAGAGTGTCAGCTCCCCTTCATTTCTACACACATTCCATTACAACAAATTCTATGCTGTGAGTGATTATAAAAACCGCCTTACAAAGCCCATACATAATAAAAGCCAAGTTTCTTTGACTTGCTTTTATACTCAAATGCATTTGTACTTTTTGCCAAGAAATCAGTAGTTTTCTTCAGCATACTCAAACAATTTTCTTTAAAGGTCAACACTCACCAGGAGAGGTAAATGCTCCTTATTTTATTCAGATGATTATTAACCTCTAGGGACTTGGGGCTCTTAATCTCAAATCCTCTCTCCCCTTTCTCTTTCCCTGACTCTCCACTCCAGTAAAGTTCGTCCCCAGTACTAGAAGCATAAAGTCTCATACCCAAGTGCCTTCATACATAACTGTGGGGCCTTGCCCTTCCGCCTTCCTCCTCATTCACATTTTACTAGACACATACTTAGCCCACTCCTTAGTGCCAATTTCAGACAGTCATCAAGGGAGGCTACTCCTTTAGCAGGTATGAGATCTACAACATAAGCCAAGCACCTTCGCTAGAAACATAAAGCACATACCCCACCAAAAGACGATCTAGCAAATAAGCTCTGCAGATAGAATTCAGAAGGAACCAACAGACTCTTCATTTTTGTTGTACTCCACTCCTCTGTCTTGATTCAAAGAAGCTGGAATCAGTAGCATGTGTTTTGATATGGTGGGGGCTGCACAGGCATGCTTGGTGTGTGAAAATTCAACAAGACATATGCCCGTGTGTGTTTTTATATGCACACTATACTGTTGCAAAATCATTTTAAAGTGGCTTAGATGGTGCAAGCCTGTAGATAAAGTAAACATAGCTTATACCATCCTAGCAGTGTTTTTCAAACTGAGTTACCACCAAGCAGAAGGCCACAAAATCAGTTTAGAAGACCCAGACCAGAATCATCTTTTAAACGGGGAAAGGAGGGGCCACACTAAAGAAAGGTATTATTTCAGAAAGCTTACTTCAGTTACATGTGTGCACATATGCAAACACATGAAGCATATGATCACCAGAAGTTTACTTAAATTGCAAGACCTGAGCAAAAAAAAATAGTCTTTAGAAAAGCCAGACCCAACTGTGGCACCTACATGTAATCCCAGCACAGGGAAGATAGAGACAAGCAGATCCCAATTCTTGTCGTACGTCAGTCTATTTAACTTACTCAGCAAACAAGGTGGACAGGAATGATACCCAAAGTTGTCCTTTAGCTTCAACATATAAACACATACACACACCTTAAAAAAACATAAGTAAGGAGGCTGGGAGAGATAGCTTAGTAGCTAACAGCAGTGACTGCTCTGCCATATGGCGGCTCAGCCTTGGTGCTGTCTTTTTCTCTGTATAACTCCTCTAAGTTTCTCCCCTGCTGGTAAAGAACCTAGTTCAGGGTAATATAAACGGAAGCAAAGCTGGAGTCCATGTCCAAGCAAGACTCTGTGGCAGCCTGCTCACCAGTTCACTGACAGCCTCACGCCAATTCTCGGAGTAGATAATGTTAACCCCACTTTAGAGTTACCAAAATGGAGGCTTGGTGAAATCCGATGACTTAGTCCCAGGCACATATGTTGAAATCAGCTAGGATTAGAATCAACTCAGTTTGGCTTTCTACTTGTTGGCATATTTTTTGAAAAAGATTTAATTTATGGGTATGGGTGTTTTGACTGCATCTATTCTGCGAACCACTTGTGTGCCTGGATCCTGGAGGGAGCCAGAAGATGGTTTCAGATGCCCTGGAACTGATTTCACCGAGCCTCCATTTTGGTAACTCTAAAGTGGGGTTAACATTATCTACTCCGAGAATTGGCGTGAGGCTGTCAGTGAACTGGTGAGCAGGCTGCCACAGAGTCTTGCTTGGACATGGACTCCAGCTTTGCTTCCGTTTATATTACCCTGAACTAGGTTCTTTACCAGCAGGGGAGAAACTTAGAGGAATTATACAGAGAAAAAGGCTGAGCCACCACATGACCAGCTGACGTTGTGGGGAGAACAAACCACTAACATTTATGAGCACACGGTGAGGCAAGGAAAAGCCATGCTGCCCCCCCCCAACGCCCCCACACTTGGTCATAAATCATTCGGCTTTGGATTCTGACCAGAGGGAAAACCACTTTCCAAGATAATAGGGTTTTTCCCATTACTCTTGGCAAGAGACGGAGAAAGGCAGAAGGGGGCTGGGGGTAAAGGTCTTAGTAAAGAAATGAAGAATTTGTTTTAAGCAAATCACTTTGAAGACAGGTGGTTTTCATTTTGAGAAAAAAAATAATAATAATGCTTAAACCAGAGGGTGAGTCCAAATACCCGCCAAGGGCTCGCAGAGAGGGAACCAGAGCCTTCAGTCTTGATGTTCCCCAAGTGCCCAAACTGTGATGACTGCAGATTCATCAGTCAGTGGGGGAGACTCTGCTACAGAAAGGGCAAACCTGTCTTGATCAGCTTGCAACAATCACAAACTAATTAAAGCTCCTTCACTAAATCATCCTATGTAACAAATACTTGCTGAGCGTTTACTGTCCATCTAGACCTGAGTTGGGGGCTGGGGATACTCCTTCGGGGATAAAACAAACCGAGTTCCTGACTTAGCAGAACTGAAATTCTAGTCTGGGAGATAGCAAGTGCTGAGTGAATCAACAGGTCAACAAAACCATTATAGGCTGTGCTCCAAGGACTGCCCAAGAAATAATCATGATGGTGGGAAAGAGAGAAAGAAAGGAAGTCCCTTCAGAGAAGATAGGCCAGCAGGGCTGCTGCTTTGGGTGACACCCAAAAGAAAAGCCAGCTAGATGATCCAGATACCAAGGAAAGGGCATTCCAGGCCTGGAGAACCACAAGTGCCTGGGTCCAAGACAGGAAAGATCACAGTGGGGGCTAGGCACAAGGGAATCTCTTTAATGGAAGGGAATCTCCAAACAGGAAGGTGACCCTTGATAAGGCTGCAAAGGTAGGCAAAAACCAGTCACAGAAAATGACTTGGATTTCAATGAAGGAGTCCTAGTGAACATTCAGATAAAAGATTCTCTTAATTCATTACATGCCAACCAAGAGTCCAGGTGATGGTTCCAAAACTCAAAAATGGCTTACTGACACACAGTAAGTGGGGAGTCTTGAGAGCTAAACGCAACGGACTCCAGTTTAAATGTAAGATGAAATAGAAGACATTTAAAAAAAAGAAAGGGCAGGGAAAACTTGAGACTTTCAAAGCAACAAATTATTAGCAATGAACTCACATTGGAGCAAATATAAAACAGCTAGTGAAGTTAATTAACAAGGCTATAGAAGGCACCCCCACCACCTCAGCTGAAAGGCATTGGGAACTGATCCATGTGCCTGGCAGTTGCCTAAACTCATAAAAGAAGTAAACAGAAACAGCCTAAAGGAGAGGCAACGGGACAGTGTACTTCTGAATCAGATATTAGGTGAACCGATAGGCAATGGTCCCCAAGCTCTTTTTTCTTGTTTGTCTTCCTCTCCCTGGGTAATAGAGGCAGGCACTCCAGAAGCTCAAAGGTCAAAGTCAAATCAGAAAGACTTTTGAATCTGTCCTACCAGGGACTCATTACATGACCTCCTAACTCAGGCCTCGGGTCCTAGGATCCACTGGCACCCTCTCCCCGGGACCTTGATCGAGAATTTTTTGGGTGTGGGGGTCAACAGACCATGACCAAAAGAACAACAGCGATGGGCTTAATTAAGCAAGGCAGCTGCAAGTTCAAACCTATGACAATGATCAAGAAATATGAAGGCCTTCGGGGCTACCCCTGAAATGAGCCCAACAGCATCACTGGTGACATCCCACGGGACCCATCGCATGGCTTGCACCTATGGGAGGTCACCACCAAGAGCCACGCCAACAAGAACCAGTGGAAAAAAGATTTGTTTTCTTAGTTGCCCAAGGCTACTAGGCTACCTGAATGGGGATTTGTGATGGCCTGATACTTGATTAGCAACTAGGAAGAGACAATCCTCCTGACAGACCCCAAACAGACTTTCTCTCTTGCTTCTCATCTTGTCTCCCTGATCCCCATTAATTCTTGACACCACAGGAAAGTCAGATACCACACCTGCCTTGTTCCCAGACTCCCACATCTATCAGCTGCCTCAGAAACATTTTCTGGCCCTAACCCTGCCCCTAACTTCTTACTGCTGAAAGGGACACTTGCGAGAGCTTCCTGGATGGGGCCCATCTATGCACAGTATCCCCCAGGGGAAAACACCTCAGCTATAGATCACAACCAGAGAAGGCAAGACAGAGCAAAGAATAAGATAAGCCAGTTTCAAACCTTTACAAATACTGCTAACAAACAGGACTTGGTCAAAATTAAGTCATGTCTGTCTGTCCCTGGGGTGACATGGGGAGAAAAAAAAATTCCTTTACCACAAACAACAGAACTAAGACCTGAATCTAAAGGGGAGGAAGTACTAGACTGCAGACCAGATCCCCCCTCATGTCTCCCTCTGGGCTTACAAAGTTGTCAGGCAACCTACTACAAAAGATGCAGACATAACAATCAAAGCAGACGTATGGCCTACTTACACTCTCAGGCAAGTCTGTGGGGCTCGGGGCTTTGGCTGCTGAAAGCTCCATTCTGTGGAGTAGGAAATGGTGACTTCTGGCGGACTGTCTGCACTCCGGGCAGGAGTGAGTTCCGTGCACTCTGAGAACTGCAAGCGTCTCTGATTCACTTGGCAGCAGAATTATTCTAAGCATCCTGTCCCATACTCAACCCCGCCTGCCCCTCCCACTACACACTCATGCTGGTGGGTTTTTTGTTTCTTTAATTCTCTGCACTCTCTTATTCTGTCACAAATCAAGTGAAATGCATTTTTCAAATTTAACCCAATCTCTGGCACTGGAGAGAGTGGAACCTTTACAACCAAAGAGGAGGAAGAGCCAACCAATTAGGAAGAAATGATAATTAACATCAGAAAGAAGCGAGCTGGGGAACTGCAGTCTGCAGTAAGAGCAAAATGGAGATTATTTGAGACAGCTGAGACACTCCACCCAGGCCTCCAGAAGGAGACATGCACGGAAACAAAGGGCATATGGTGTTTGCTTTCTTCAACATCCGTTCTCATCATTAAGAGCTGCAGCAGCGAGTCTCTGTGCATGTGGACAGACCTCACCCTGAAATCAATTCTGAACTACAGCTCATAATCAAATGACCTGCCTCTCCATGTAAAGGCCACCCTTGTTTGGTTGGTTTTTTTTCTTTCTTTTTTGTTGTTTTTTTGTTTGTTTGTTTTTTAAGTACACATGAAGCAGAATTTAATAAAGTTCTAATAACTGGCAGAATGTCTACATGGCTTAGTGAAGTGTGCGTTATTGAAAGAAAGTCAATTTCATATTGTAACTGTAAGACTGACATATTCAGGGTGTATTCAGAGTGTCTTTTCCCCCAAAGTGGAGGTTCCAATAACTAGATACAAGTGCTTTTTCTATTATTTGCCGCTAGTTATGTATTACTTAACTAGTTCTGCCTACAGCACAAATGTTTCCCTAATGTGACTGAAATTATTTTTCCACCCATGCTGACACTAACACTCTCCTCAATATTGCCCATGCTAGTGATCTGTCCTAAGATAAAACTCCATGCTCACAATCACGAGACACTACTAAATGTGTAAGATCTCGACGGATGATTTCCGGAGACATAAAGCTGGATTGACTTTTAAAAATGTTAGCATACTATTCTTATTCTCTGACCTATTGAGATCACTGATCACCTAAGATGAGCTGGGATTGAGTCTAGCTGTCCATAGATAACAAGTTTAAACTTGATTACCACCTTGCCTATACTTAACATAGAAAGGGCTCCAGTTAAAAAGAAATGAGGGCCCAAGAATCCAACAGGGTTGCTCAGTAACCCTCCGTGAAGGCTGCTGGGTGTCCATCCAGGAGATTCAATTCCCCTTCCCACAGAGCACTAGCCATTGGGCATTGGTCACAGGTGTCCATCATCCCTTGAGGAGCCCATTCCCAGCTCTGGGTGGGCAGCCTAATCAATCCTAAACCAAGCATTGATTCAGAGTCCACAAAAAGAACTAAGTTTATCTAGTTACCCTACAGGAACTCTACACACACACGCACACACACACACACACACACACACACCACCACGCTATGCATAAAAAAACCAAAAGTCCCAATTACCAATGGCGGCCATCTTCTAACCATGTGATGATCAAGGGAACCCATCTACTTCCAAAACAATGTCACAGAAGAGTGATGGCAAAAATAAGGGTTTCTCCTTTTTATTATTATTGAAAGAGAATGTGTGGGGAGGAGACATGTGCCATCACACACATGTAGATGTCAGAGGACAGCTTTGTGGAAGCAGCTAACTCCTTCCACCTTTACATGGATTCCAAGGTTCAAACTCAAGTGATCAAGCTTGCATGGCAAACACTTTACCTGCTGAGCCATCTCCTTGGACCCCAAACAGGCGTTTCTGATGCCCCATCAAACAGTAGCATCTCAATTATGTAAGAGAATAGATTTTATGTTTAAGACAGTCCCAAACAGGTTTTTGTTGTATGGAATCTGAAGCATGCTAACAGGGATGGACTGAGAAGTAACTGAGAAACCAAAAATAAAAGTTTATAATTTGTCCAAGAGCTTCCTTAAAGTAATACAGCAGTCACTGAAAACATTCCCCTTAATGTTTTAAAAGAGAAATTACAAAGAGGAATCGATTGTCTAGACTTGGGATGGAAAGTGGGAAGGAACTATAAATGGGCACAAGCTATCCTTGCGAGGGAAGGAAGTGGACATGTTTGAGAATTAGATTTCAATGATCATTAGACAACTCCAAATATACTAAAAACCAATGAATGAGGCACTTCAAATGAGTGCACTTTATGATGTGTAAATTAGATCCCACAAAGCCGTTTGAAAAGCTATTGGGAATGCAGATTTTCAAGCAGGAGAGGACACAGGTTGACAAAACTTTTTCTCCATGCCAGTATGAGAGTGGTCTGCATCCACTTAAAATCCTTTCTCCAGTCCTTCCCAGATTCCTCTAAATTCCTTACAAGGGCATGTAAGCTTCCTGTCATTCCTGCCCCCACTTTTCCTACTTCCATCTATTGCAGCTGGCTTTCTAGTGCTGAGATAAATGCTATGACCAAAAGAAAAGAGTTTATTTCATCTTACAGCTTACAGTCCATCATGAAGGAAGTCAGAAAGGAACTCAAGCAGGAACTGAAGCAGACCCCAGAGAAAAATGTTACTGGTTTCCTTTCCATAGTTGGCTCAGCTTGTTTTTACATACAGCCAGGGATGTCACCATCCACAGTGGTCTGGGCATCCATCCCACATCAATCATTAACCAAGAAAATGTTAGGCTGGAGATAAGTTCAGTGGTTAAGGGCACCAGCTTTTCTAGAGTTCAGAGTTTAATGCCCAGCAACCACTGTAACTCCAGTTCTAGGGGATCCAACACCCTTTCTTAAAGTTTTATCTTTCTAGGTGATCCTATCTTGTGACAAAGAACTAAGCATTTTACTGACAAGGTTGAATTCCAAACCCTCATGAAACTGTGGTCTTCTCCCTCCAGTCCTCTGCTTATAAGGAATCCTCCTCCTTAGAGGCTCACCTGGTGGCATTCCTCCATGTCAGCTCCAAACTCTTAGGTCTCCTCTGTAGGGCTCCCTTAGCATAATAGGCTCCACAGGTGGGAAAAAGCGGATTTCAGCTGTCCCTCCTCCAGGCTTGCCTTTGGAAAACTGTAACAGCATTACAACACAGTACATAGGCAATAGAGACAGCTGTACTGTACTGCTGTGATCTTTATCTCTACAGAAGGACTGCTGTTTGTCTCATGAGTCACTTGTGTCATTGAACTCAGAGGTGTAAGAGCTAGAGCCAAGTTTTAGGCATCGTTGCTGACTGGCTGACCTATAGTGACCAGAAGCTCAATATGGGCACAGCCTGATCATATGGAGCCCAGAGTGTCAAAGTTGAAGCCTAAGCAGAAAACTCTCTTATTTAGAGATCCTTAAGTGCTCAGAGTCTCCCTAGGGCTGACATCCCAGGGACCACACACACACACACAACCACTTGTTCTAAACAACAACCCACAAAGGTCTGGGATTAATGACATTGTGTCCAACAATGGCTAACACTTGGCTTTGAAGAGAGACTGCAAATTGAGAGAAATAATAATTCCTGGAAGGCACAGAAAGTGCGGAAATGAGACCCTAAGTCTTCCTGCTTGACCTCAAGAAAAGAGTCACAGGGAAGTTTGGGGATGATGAAGAGCCACTTGTTACAGAGCCTCTGTTAGCAAAAATGTGGATGGTCAGACTATGAAAGGAGTAACCCACAAACCCCCCACTGTAATATCCATGGTTCATTAGAACTAAGACAGCCCCAAGGCTTTCTTGGCAGCTGCTCCTGGATCCCCCATACATCACTACAATGAAAGCCCCAGCCCCAGAGCAGAAGCTGAAATGATGTCTTCAATATTTGTAGTGATAATTTTAGCTCCTCCCTCATAAGCATCACTTCTCCTTACCATATTTGGGCCTTGGCTTCCCTGGGTGAGTTTTGCAGGCCTTCACAGACATTAGCTAATACTAGGAAGGTCAGCAAGCTAACCATTAAGTGCTTTTTCCCCCTTCCATGCTTTATGCTTTAAGCCTGTCTGGACAATCATAAGGAACTCCTCAACTCCTTTCTGAGGGAGTGGCTCATAAGATTTTCACATGTTCTTCTGGTCAAAGAGGAAACTCTTAGGATGCCAGAAAGTGCATCATTAAACATTTCTATCTGATTCTACAGTGAAGTTTTCCAAGCTGTCATTACGCTCCTCCTAGCCACGGCCCCCAATAAACAAAGTTGACAGCTTTATTGCCAAATTGCTTAGTTGCTTCCTCTCCTCCCCACCCCTCCCCCAACCCCACGTATCTGACTGCTTCCAGAGTCTCTAATTCAACAGCCTGGAAAACCACGTTTTAAACTCCCCAGGTGATTCCTGAGAGCCTGAGACTGGGTCAGAAGCTCAGTAATTCTTTTCCAAGTCCAGGCCCCATCAAAATCTGCATTTCATAGGATCCCAGGAAGCCACGTTTAGAGGTTGGACAAATTAGGTTATACCCTCATCTGGCTTTAGAATATTATGGAGGTGTGTTGCTTTTCCCCTTCGTAAGTGGTAGAACAGCATCAAAAGGCACACTGCCATGCCCCCTAGTGACTTTTTTAAAATTATTATTTTGTGTGTATGGATGTTTTCCCTGAATGTAAGTCTGTGCACCACACATATGCAGTACCTGAAGAAGCCCAAAGAGGGCATCGTAACCCTAGAACAGGCGTTTCAGACTGTTGTGAACAGTCTGTGTGAGTGCTGGGAATCAAACCCAAGACCTTGGAAGAGCAGCCAGTGCTCCTAACCACTGAGTCATCCATATCTCAACTCCTCCCCTTTAAACTCCTATTCGTGTAGAGCTGGAGATGGAACCCCAATGCTAGACAAGTATTCTAACCCCGAGCTATACACTCCAGCCCCTGGGATCTTGTCAACAAATGGCAGGACTCAATCCTACTCCATCCCTTCTCACCCTCCCAGGTTAAGTGTAAAACAAAGATAGCCTGTTTTTGTTTTTGTTTTTGTTTAATTAAAGTGATGGTTTTTTCCATTTGTGTGGGTAGCATCAACACTTGCGTTACTGTACATGTCTAAAGTTATTAGTCACATCCAAGTCCTAGACAGTCAATGAATAAGAGCCTGGAAAATCTTTCAGTAATAAGGAGCTTTGTGTGGAACCAAGGAATACCAGGATAAATAGTTCTTGGGAATAATGAGAACTACTAATTACACCCATTTATTTTTTTTTTAAATCAATATACTTGAAGAACCTTTTTTAAAAAACCCATGTGCTTATTTCTTTTCTTCAAGTAACATCATAAGGCATTCACAGGAAGTTGTGGTTTCAGTCAAGATGTAGCTGTGTTTAAAAGAAAATTCACAGCACCCTGTTACAGAGTTCAACCAAGACTCCAGTAGCTTATCAGAACCTAACAGCTCTGGGTACCCCTTATGCTAATCAATTACATTGGGGTTTGTCTTTTTTAACAACAGTCAAAGGCACTCACACATGCATGCTTTACCATGGTACAACTGGGGGATGAGTGCACAGACTGGAGGTGAACTGCCCACAGGCTCAGACCCATATAGAACAGTTACAGTCTCTGCTTCCCTGGGCAAGTTGCTTCACTTCTCTAGTTCATGGAAAACACTAAAGAAATCGTTACTGTTCTTCCTCTCCTATCATGTAAACTCACAAACCATCCAGATATCTCAACTATTCACCGTTGGTGTTCTTTTATTACTGCAGACTAGAGGACATGCTACAAAAAATTTATTTTTCTTCAGTGAATAATCTGTGATTATCAAGTACTAGCAGCTTTTGGTATATAAAACAGTAAATGAAGATGCTTATGAAAGACTTTTTCTTTTCTTTTCTTTTCCTTCCTTCCTTCCTTCCTTCCTTCCTCCCTCCCTCCCTCCCTCCCTCCCTCCTCCCTCTCTCTCTCTCTCTCTCTCTCTCTCTCTCTCTCTCTCTCTCTCTCTTTCTTTCTTTCTGGGAATAGGGATGGAACCCAATGCGTCACACATGCTAAGCACATGCTCACTGAGCTATATCACCAGGCAATGATCACCGTCTTCATCTAATATAACTAGATCTTTCTCCAACTGTATCCTTAATGTGATTGTTTGGTTGGCTGGTTTTTTTTGTTTTGTTTCAAGACAGGGTTTCTCTGTGTAGCCCTGGCTGTCCTGGAACTCACTCTGTAGACCAGGCTGGCCTCAAATTCAGAGATCTACCTGTCTCTTCTTCCCAAGTGCTGGGATTAAGGGTGACAGTCACCACTGTCCAGCATGATAGTGAATTCATACCAAGACTGAGTTCCAGAATGCTCTGGATAGCAAAGTGCCAGGCAATGTTGCCTTCCCAGTATAGTACTGACACTATGTAGAAATGTTTGTCACAGGAAGACAGCAAAGGGATTGTGATGTTGACGTTATCAACTTTTTTTTTATTAAGAAAATTGGTTTTTGGGGGTTTATTATTGTTTTAATTTTTTGTTACTTTTATTTTTTTACAGTCCAGTCATTATTCCATCCCACAGTTCCTATCCAGTTTCACCTATTCCAAGTTTTAAGGACAAATGAGCAAGTGCTACTCTGTTAAACGTACTTATTCAATCAATTTCTCCAGGCAATTTTAGTAGTCAATGCTTTGACAAAAGATTGTTAACCATAAGAATTCAAGTAGATTTCTACAGTTGGTTTTTGGTTATTTTCTTCCTCCAAGTCTCTACTTTTAAGAGTAGCCATCCCTCCGACTGTAGTCTTAGCACTTGGGAAGGAGAGGCAAGAATCAGAGTTCAGGAGTTCAAGGCTAGGTTGGCTACATAAACAGGTTGGACATCAACATGAGACTCTATCTCAAAAAGGGGTGGGGACTGGGAAAATGACTCAAAGGTTAAAAGCTTATTCTGCTATGGCAAAAGACCCAATTTTAGGTCCTAGCACCCAGGTCAGGAAATTCACAACCACCGGGAAGTAACTCCAGCTCACGGGATCACGGCTCTTTTCTGGATTCCATGGCACTTTCATTCACATGCACAAACCCACACACATACACACAGAAATAATTAAAACTAAAACGAAACCTTTTTAAAATCCCTATCCTTTTACATAGTTCTTACATTTAAATCCTGGGAGGTTAGGCTGGCAGACTTTAAATACTAAGGTGGAACCATAACAGATTTTCAGTTTCTGTCAGGCCAGGTAACCCACAGGCTTCAGTTCCCTGTCTGTAATATAGGAATAACCACTACCAAGGAAAGGGGGTAGACGTAGGACAGGGATAGACCTAGGACAGGGGATAGACCTAGGACAGGGGATAGACCTAGGAGATAGATGGTAAGGATCAACAGTTGAAGCAATGCAAATTCTTTACAATTATGAAAAGAGACACTGCAATTTTAATGGCTAAATAAATGTTTCTACTCAAAACTACAACTTCACATTCCCAGATCCTGAAGTGGTTACAAAGAAGGTATAAAATAAATCCCCTCCTCCATAAAAAAAAAAAAAAAAAAAAAAAAAAAAAAAAAAAAAAAACCACCCAGGAGCAAAGAAGAGTAATTCCTGCATGCATTAAAAGGAAGACATTTAAGTAGGCAGAAGAAAAAGCCACCCAAGGTTAGCCAGGACAGTGACACAAATGTGAGGCTGCTCTTGCCAGCATGTGCCCCTGACACTTGTACCTTCAAAAGCACTCATGTCATACCTGGAAATCCAACCTTATTCAAGCTTAGCACTTGCTGTTCTGTCCTCGGGTTGTTCTTAGCAGTGATAGGTCCCTCTTCATCATTTGTGTGGTCGAGCATCACGTCCCTGTGACCTGAGAGGTGGGCTCTTCCCGACTGACGGCTGAAGCCAGCTGAATTTGGTCACACATTCCACCAGCCACTCTGTGCTTCTCTCTCTTATATTTCTTCGTTGAACGTTTCTACTATAATTATCTTTTCACTCATCTGTCGTTACGCTCTCTGCCCTCTGTTTGCCTTTAAGCTACGATCTCAGACCTTGTTATGCCTTAAAACTGGCATTCCAAACAGCACCTGGCACCTGAGCAGTCCTTGGAGGCCACAGGGAAGTGATGCACGTGTGTATGTTTCAATAGCTCCAGCAGCTAAACCGTATCTGCATCTGGTCTCTGTGACTGCTTTGATCCTTCAGACTGGATTTTCTTGCCATACTTTGAAATTCGGGTTGCATCTTGGTCATTTTGGACAAAGTAGTAGATGTTGGGCCCTGTTGAGCTTTGTGACATGCTTGTGCGATAAAGAGAGTGGTTCTCAACTATTCTAGGTCTCAGAATCTAGCCTGTATGGTGGGCCTGTAAACCTTCCACGAGCGATTTTGCTCCTCCCCCAAGGCTACAGCACCCCAGCCCATCCCCCAATGGTAATGCCATCCCCAGTAACGATCTACCTCCCCTTAAAGCTCTTCTCCCTGCAGAGTAAAACTTTTTTTAGGTGAGGTGGGGTGGTGGAGGAAAGAGTGGGGGCTGGGAGCGTTCCCTTCAGGCAGCTGCAGTGGCATTCACCAGAGCCCTTGCACCTCCTGTCCTTCCTCTGCAGAAATTAGCCTCTTATTCTTCTCCTTGAGAGAGAGTGGAATTCTCCATAGTTCCCAAGCCAGCACCGTGAGCTCTCTGTGGTTTTTCACTGGTCCTCCTATGTCTCCAGGTGAGGCTCCTGCAGAAAAGTCTGTGAAGGAGTAGACCCCCCTCCCCAGCTGCTTCCCCCAGGAGAGGCAGCCAGCCCACACTCAGCCCCCAGCAACTTGTTATATTTTCTAGCTTACTCTTCCTATCTACTTCTAAGGCATCTGGAGGCTTCTGCCCCTGTAGCAAATGTTCAGGTCCTCTCCCGTGCCTCAGAAAGCACCTATGATCTCCAGATTTTAAAATGGCATTTGCTGTGTGAACTTGCTTCTCTTGTTAATTACCAGTCTCATTTTTATTGGAGGGGGGTGGGGCGCGGGACATGTTTGCAGCTGTCTACATCTCTGAGCTGAAACTGTAAGTCTACTTAGTTTTTAAAAGAACCAAAAGTGCATCAACAATGTGGTAACAATTTGATAAATCTAGGTAGCAAATAGCTAGATATAGGCTATATTATCTTACTCTTACATAGTTTAACAGTTCAGAAACATTTCATACTATGAAATTATCGTGTGGGTGGCCCATGTACACTGAAATATAAATACAATACTTAGGTCCTGTTCAATAATTTACAAAGATCACCTGAGCTATCAAAAAAACCTGCACATTTTTAAAATTTATTTTCATTTAGTGCACAGATGTGTGCGTGTGTGTGTGTGTGTGTGTGTGTTTGTGTTGTGTACGAAAATGAGTGTCATGGCACTGATGTGGAGGCCAGAGGACAACTTTAGGGAGCTCATTCTCTGCTTCCACAATGTGAGGCCTAAGGATGGAACTCAGGTCAGGGGCTGGTAATAGGTACTATTATCAGCCCCATGACCTACACTTTTGGCAACCTTTGTCCTTATTCTGAAAAACAGAAACTATCTAACTAACTATTAAATTTTAGTGTCAAACAAATGAAATTTGAAATAGAAAAATGTGTCCAAGGGAATAAATTTTAAAACGCTAATGTTGATAAATTAACAGTATGAAAATATCACATGCTAATTTGCTCTTTTTGAACTAGTATCTAAACATCATTGTCAACCTTCATAAAAGTTGAAGTTTAAAACAAACCTGGGCCAGCCGGCAAGTATGAGAGCCACATGCAGTACATTCATATATAGTACCTAGTGACCATATGTGGGGCCAAGGAGCTGCAGGCCTGGAGGCATGTCCAAACCTCTGAAATGTCATCCTTAGATCAACAAGAGTAGGATCATTCTGCCCCTGCTGGGGACCTGCGTGTCCTGGTGCACATAACCCTGTGTCCCCAACCTTTGCCCACTGGAGGAGGTCATATAGCCATAGCCAGGTTAAACTTCCTTTCCCTTTATAAGGTCATGTCCAGCAGCACCTGGAATTGCTCCTCATGCAAATGAGGCATCCCTAGCACCCTGGCCCTGGCCAATGACATACATTCACCCCAGTAGCCTCTACTCACCTCCCAAAGGTTTAAATAGCTTTTATTCTCCCCAATAAACTGAACCAGTTCTCCAAAGCTGTTCTCAGGTATGTGTGCTTTGCGCATGCACTCATCGCTGACCAACATCCTGCCTGCACCCACCCGTGCCCAGCTAAGCTTCTCTCCCTCCAGTCTAGCCTGGTACACAGCCATATATAGTCAACCTTTGCATCATGTCGGCCCGCTCAACTATAGTTATCACTTACTGTACTCAGCAACAATATGAAAATGAAAGTGGCGTCAGCTTGGTAAGATCCACCTCAAGGAAAGAAGTTTCCCTTTTACTTAAATAATTCACTAGCCCAGGCAACAGCAAATCAATTATATGCTGTTGAAAAGTAAATCATTTAATAACTCCAAACCTATAAGTTAGTTTTAAGGATCACGTATTAAATTCAATTAAGCCAGATGAATATTTAGCATGCTCATTCTGCAACTACAAGATATACTCTAGACACTCTGGAAAACAAAAGGATGACAGGAATCACCTACCAATCC
>JAJTUV010003982.1:0-71920 GCA_021653895.1 Mastomys natalensis | reverse complement strand
CTAGAACTAATTTCAGTTTATGAGTATTGAACCTTATAAAAATCATTGGGTATCACACTCAATCAACCTGTGTAAAAATACTACCAATGCATTTATGGAATAATTTATATCAGTGAGCATATCTTACATGAAAGTCAACATTGTACATCACAAAATAAATAAATGATTAAGACTAATAATTATTTTGTCCTCCTAGAGCAAAGTAGTACCTGAAAATACTATGAAATATAAGTCAGTAAGCATGAAAATCCAGTTTAATATTCTAGTCAATATTTCTGCTGCTTTATGTATTTACTATCTTTGGAATTGAACACATATCCTCAGGTTTGGAATGAAAAAAATATGTTTGGAATTACTGTGATATTTCCGTAGACTATAATTCAAAAAGTTACAACTCATTGCTTGTACTATATGCAATTTTGTAGAGACATGTGATATGTAGTTTGTACTGTCCATTCCATATTGTGACAATGCCATTTAAACTGTCTTTCATATGCATTGTGTTAGGAAGCTTGTGTGACAGTAGTTTTCCATATGGCATTAAAAGATGCTTATTAAAATATGTGAACCAGAGAAATGATGCAGAAGTCAGAGCTGATTGTATTTTAATCATATGAATTGAGTTCAATTTCCAGAAGCTAAGTAGTAGAAAAATATTCTATAAAGGATTCCTAATTACATGTATGCACAGATACACACACACACTGACACACACACACACAAAACACACACACAACACACACACACACAGTATATCTTTTTCTATACCTATACCTATATCTATACCTATCTATCTATATATAAAAACTTTAAAATCTCCCTACTGTGTTATTGCTATCCATTTATTTTCTTGACTTCTGTTGTATTCCTATCTCATGATAAAATGTTGAGCATATTTATTTTGTCTTCTTTGAAAAACTAACAAGAATATTTGGGTCCCTAACTAGCTACATAGATATTCTAAATATAACAGATATACACATATCTGAAAAAGCTAAATTAGCACATGAAATTAAGCTTGCATTGGTTGCTTTCTCAAAGTTCCTCATTCATATTGATTGTTCTTATTATTCATGCATTTATCTTAAGATTCCTTAAAACATAAAATAATGAAAAATTTAATGAGAACTAAAAGGATCTTTATATACAGCTTACAAACAGTAAGTCAAGATCAAATTGGCTGTTTAAATCATACACACATCCTCTGATGATAAAGAAATTTCAATCAGAGCCACCCAAATAAAGAAATCTCATGGCACATGGATTCAGGAAGAGTTTTACTAGAAAAAGTTAGAATGAATGCCAAGTTCTTTAAGTTGTTCTTCAGTTTAGAAACTCAAGAATTTTCAATGTTTTTTTCCCTTTATAAAGCCACAATGAATTTGGTCCAAAAATTCTAAACAATGAAAACTGTGTCACAGTATCTCTTATATCGTAGATGCTAAGATTTACAGTAAAAATTTTGAAAATTCACTCAAATACTTATACAAATGATTATCTACAGTGCTTATGTTGGTTTCATTCCAGAGATAAAGAGATATATCTAATAAGTTAATCAATAAGTATGAAAATGAATAAACAAATACAAATTAGATACCAAAGGTAATTCAACAGGTTTCTGAAAAGGCCTGTGACAAAATACAGAATCATTAATGTTACAGTTATAAACAGACTAATGATAGTAATGGGATTTAAACAAGCCTGGCGTAACAAATTCTTCATGGAGAAACCAGAAGCAATTGTCTTAAAATCAGGAACAGTAGATGTTTGTCCATATTTTCATAGATATTCAATATTTTTAAATCATATCTAAAACCATAAGACATTGTAATGAGTTTTAGACAATACACAATAAATAGGTACTGTCAAGTGTCTATTTGATAATTTTATATAAAAATTTGACAGGCATTTCTCAGACTTTTAATCATGTTTGTTGATCTGTGGTTCCTTTTAACAGTATTCTCATTCTTAGTGAAATAACACCACACACAGACTACACACTACACGTGCTATATTTATATATTATAAGGTATATAAATTCTACATACATAATGAATATCAGATACACACAGCTGTATTTTGTATAATTTTAAGTAAATATAAAACAATATTTCTATGTTTATTTACCAAAACTACCTTTTCATTATTTGTGAAAAATCTTACTTCTTTTTCTATATTGATCATTTGCCTGATCCCAATTTAGAAATTCTTCCCCCTTTCCAATTTTATATTTCCTCTACTTATCCCCATCACTATCAATATAATTATATTACATGAATAAGCTTTTGGAAAATGAGCATTAGTTTCTATCTAGATATAATCAGCATCATGGGTTTTAAATAAACAGAGTGTTCATAAATTCAACAATACATTGAGACAAACTACAAAAACCCACTCACAGAGATATTTTTATATAAATGTAAATACACATAGCAAAAAATACACATACAAACATACACACACACACACGGACAGGTACACAAATGTAGGCACTTAAAATATAATCAAAGGAAAAAAAGAATGGCTTTTAACATGAGAAGAAAGGTGGGGAATGTGGAGTCTTGCGTGGGACATGCTGTGGGAAAAGAAGCAATGGTAAATAGGATGATATTCCTACTTTAGTTGAAAGCATATTTTTTAATTAGCTAATTAAACTAAGTTACTGTTTATAACTTTACATAAAGCATTCTTGTAAATATGTATATACACTTGTGTGATTAGATTTGCACCAAGATATGCCATTTCATTTCTCGCTATTATGAAGGTAGTTATTTTACGTATTTCTTCTTCAGGCCATTTATCAGTGGTATGAAGGAGGGCTACTGAGTTTTTGGGTTAACTTTGTTATTGACCACTATACTGAGAAGACATTTTTAGCTGTGGGAGTTATTTGATAGATTTTCTCAGTCATTATATATACTAGTATATCATCTGTACATTGCAATATTTTTCCTTTTATTCTTTTTCAAATTATTCTTTAATCATTTTATATATTTCTTCCCAAATGTTGCCACCTGGTTTTTCTTCACAAAGTTCTTCATCCCATCACGGAAAACATTTGCCTCTGAGAGGGTGTCCACCATCCCCTTCCCCTACACATCATGTCTCTACAAATTTAGGCACATCCTCTCTTACTGAGGGCAAACAAGACAGTCCTCTGCTACATATGATTTCTACATATGATACATTAGATTATCTGTTGAGAAGTCAGGTGTAATTCTTATAACTTTGTCTTTATTTGTTTTTTTAGCCTTTTTCTCTGACAGCATTTGGTATTCTTCCTTTTGTAGTGTACATTTAGTCTTTTGGATATTATACAAGGAGGATTTAATTTTGGATCCAATCTATTTGGTGTTCTGTTAACTTCATAGATGTTTAAACCATCTCTTTTTTTAGGATAGAGAAAGTTTCTTTCATGATTTTGTAGTAAATATTTTCTGGGCTTTTAAGCTGGGAATCTTCTCTTTCTTCTACTCATATTTTTTTGAGGTTTGGACTTTACATACTTTTCCAAATTTCCTGCAAATCTGGTGTTAGAAATATTTTAGACTTAGAATTTTCTTTACCCAATTTATCTTCTTCTATTTTTTACATCTGATATTTTCTCTTTCATATCTTTTATTTGGTTGGTAATGCATGTATATAAAGCTCCTGTTCTCTTCCCTAGGTTTTCTAGTTTCTGTTTTGTTAATTGTTTCTTTTATTCTTTTCAGATTGTGAACATTTTTTATTCATTCCTTTCATCCATCTGATTATATTTTCCTGTACTTCTTAGTATTTATTTATTTTCTGTTTAAAGACATCTACATATTTGATTGTTTTTTTCCTGTACTATAGGGTACTTATTTATATTTTAAATGGTCTCTATGTCTTCATAACATGAGATTTAAGGTCATTTACTTGCAATTAAATTTTGCTAGTATATACAGTGTTTGCTAGTGCATAAATTTTTTGCAAGAATATACAGTATACACAGTATATATATATTCTGTTTTCTTGTTGAGAAATAGTACCCTGGGTATTATTGAATATGTTCTCTCTAGATAAACCCTTAGCCAGATTAACCAGAGGGCACAGAGACAGTACCCAAATTAATAAAATCAGATCTGAAAAGGGAGACATAACAACAGAAACTGAGGAAATTCAAAAAATCATCAGATCCTACTACAAAGGCCTATACGCAACAAAACTGGAAAATCTGGATGAAATGGACAATTTTCTAGACAGATACCAGGTACCAAAGTTAAATGAGGAGCAAATAAACCATCTAAACAGTCCCATAACCCTAAAGAAATAGCAGCAGTCATTAAAAGTCTCCCCACCAAAAAAAGCCCAGACCAGATGGTTTTAGTGGAGAATTCTATCAGACCTTCAAGGAAGACCTAATACCAATTCTTTTCAAACTATTCCACAAAATAGAAACAGAAGGAACACTACCCAATTCGTTCTATGAAGCTACAATCACACTCATACCTAAACCTCACAAAGACCCAGCAAAGAAAGAGAACTTCAGACCAATCTCTCTTATGAATATCGATGCAAAAATACTCAATAAAATTCTAGCAAACCGAATCCAAGAACACAATCAAAACAATCATTCATCATGATCAAGTGGGCTTTATCCCAGGAATGCAGGGATGGTTCAATATTCGGAAATCCATCAATGTAATCCACTATATAAACAAACTCAAAGAAAAAAACCACATGATCATCTCATTAGATGCTGAGAAAGCATTTGACAAAATTCAACATCCTTCATGGTAAAAGTCTTGGAAAGAACAGGAATTCAAGGATCAAACCTAAACATAGTAAAAGCAATATACAGCAAACCAGTAGCTAACATCAAACTTAATGGAGAGAAACTTGAAGCATTCCCACTAAAATCAGGGACTAGACAAGGCTGTCCACTCTCTCCCTAACCTATTCAATATAGTACTGGAAATCCTAGCACAGAGCAATCAGACAACAAAAAGAAATTAAGTAATACAAATAGGAAAGGAAGAAGTCAAAATATCACTATTTGCAGATGATATATAGTATAATTAAATGACCCCAAAAACTCCACCAGAGAACTCCTAAACCTGATAAACAACTTCAGCAAGGTGGCAGGTTATAAAATCAACTCGAACAAATCAGTAGCCTTCCTCTACATGAAAGATAAACAGGCTGAAAAAGAAATTAGGGAAATGACACCCTTCACAATAGTCACACATAATATAAAATACCTCGGGTGAATCTAACCAAGCAAGTGAAAGATCTGTATGACAAGAACTTCAAGTCTCTGAAGAAAGAAATTGAAGAAGATCTCAGGAAATGGAAAGATCTCCCTTGCTCATGGATTGGCAGGATTAATATAGTAAAAATGGCCATCTTGCCAAAAGCAATCTACAGATTCAATGCAATCCCCATTAAAATACCAACTCAATTCTTTACAGAACTAGAAAGAGAAAATCTGAAATTTATTTGGAACAACAAAAAACCCAGGATAGCGAAAACCATTCTCAACAATAAAAGAACTTCTGGAGGAATCGCCATCCCTGACCTCAAGCTGTACTACAGAGCAGTAGTGATAAATACATGCCTGTATTGGTACAGAGACAGGCAGGAAGATCAGTGGAATAGAGTTGAAGACCCAGAAATGAACCCACACAACTATGGTCATTTAATCTTTGACAAAGGAGCTAAAACCATCCAGTGGAACAAGGACAGCATTTTCAACAAATGGTGCTGGTTCAACTGGAGGACAGCATGCAGAAGAATGCAAATCGATCCATTCCTATCTCCTTGTACAAAGCTCAAGTCCAGTGGATAAAGGACCTTCACATAAAACCAGACACACTGAAACTAATAGAAGAGAAAGTGGGGAAGACCCTTGAATACCTAGGCACAGGGGAAAAGTTCCTGAAGAGAACACCAATGGCCTATGCTCGAAGATCAAGAATTGACAAATGGGACCTCATAAAATTGCAAAGTTTCTGTAAGGCAAAGGACACTGTCAATAGGACAAAACGGCAACCAACAGATTGGGAAAAGATCTTTACCAATCCCACATCCGATAGAGGACTAATATCCAATATATACAAAGAACTCAAGAAATTAGACTCTAGGCAACCAAATAACCCTATTAAAAAATGGAGTAAGGAACTAAACAAAGAATTCTCAACTGAGGAAATGCGAATGGCCAAGAAGCACCTAAAGAAATGTTCAAGCATCCTTGGTCATCAGGGAAATGCAAATCAAAACAACCCTGAGATTCCACTTCACACCAGTCAGAATGGCTAAAATAAAAAACTCAGGTGATAGCAGATGCTGGCGAGGATTTGGAGAAAGAGGAAACTCCTCCATTGTTGGTGGGATTGCAAGATGGTGCAACCACTATGGAAATAGGTCTGGCGGTTTTCAGAAAATTGGACATATCACTACCTGAGGACCCAGCTATACCACTCCTGGGTATATATCCAGAAGATGCTCTAACACATAACAAGGATCATATGCTCCACTATGTTCATAGCAGCTTTATTTATAATAGCCAGAAACTGGAAAGAACCCAGATGCCCTTCAACAGAGGAATGGATACAAAAAATGTGGTACATTTACACAATGGAATATTACTCAGCTATTAAAAACAATGAATTTGATAAATTCATATATAAATGGATGGAACTAGAAAATATCATCCTGAGTGAAGTAACCCAATCACAAAAGAACATACATGGTATTCACTCACTGATTATTGGATTTTAGCCCAGAAGCCTGAAATACCCAAGATACAACTGACAGACCACAAAAAGCTCATGAAGAATAATGACCAAGTAGGGGGGGCTTCAGTCCTTCTTAGAAGGAGTAACAAAATACTCAAGGGTGCAAATATGGAGACACAGTGCAGGACAGAAACTGAAGAAGAGACAGACCATTCCACCTGGATATCCATCCTATGCGTAGTCACCAAAGGTAGAGTTGATGTGGATGTCAGGATGTACATTCTGACAGGAGCCTGATATAGCTGTCTCCTTAGAAGTCTGCAAGAGTCCGACATACTCAGAGGCAGAAACCCACAGCTAACCATTAAACTGATCACGGGGTTCCCAATGGAGAAGATAGAGTGAAGCTGAAGGAGTTGAGAGGATTCGAGGACACCATGAGGAAAGCAACAATCCCAACCAACCAGAGCCCCCAGGTCTAAACCACAAGCCTGGGAGCGCTTAGGGAGGGACCCATGGCTCCAGCTATATATGCAAGGGAGCTATATATAAGTGGGAGAAGAGATCCTTGGTCCCATGAAGACTGGACGTCGTGGGTGGGGGGTATATCGAGGGTGGGGAGGTGAGGTACAGGGAGGGTGGAAGGGGGTACACCAACGTGGAGATAGGAGGAGGGGGGAAGGGATAGTGAGTTCCTGGGAGGGAGGGGGGAAATGGGGTAAGGAGAGAACATCTGAAATGTATAAAAAATTTACAATAAAAAATTTCCAATAAAAAAAAAAACAAAAAAAAAAACAAAAAATTACTTAGAAAAGAATAAAATGGAAAATGTTGCAATGCACATTTGATATTATAGTATATCAAATGACTGAGAAACTCCATCAAATATTTCCTACAGCTAAAAATGCCTTCAGTAACGTGGCCAGTTACAGAGTTAACCCAAAAACTCAGTAGCCCTCCTTCATGCAATGATAAATGGCCTGAAGAAGAAATAAGTAATATAATTTCCTTCACATAGCCCAATGTAAAATGGCAAACTTGGTTCAAATCTAATCAAACAAGTGGAATACACATATAACAAGAAAGCTTTATGTAAAGTGATAAAAATAACTTAGTTTAATTTGCTTAATTTAAAAATATATTTTCAATTGAAGTAGGAATATCATCCTATTTAACATCCCATCTTTACCCCCAGGATGTCCCAGGTAAGTCCCCACCTTTCTTCTCATGTTAAAATCCTTTCTTTCCTTTTTCTTTGATTATATTTCAAGTGCCTATGTTTGTGTATGCATTCATGCATGTGTGTGTGTGTGTGTGTGTGTGTTTTCTATGTATATTTACATTTACATAAAAACATCTTTGTGAGTGGTTTTTTGTTGTTGGTTACAGTGTACTGTTGAAGTGATGAACACTCTGTATTTTAAAACCCATGATGCTGATCATATCTAGAGAGAAACTAATGCTTATTTTCCTAAAACTTATGTAATATATGTAAGATATATTATATATGTAATAAAAATTATATTTCTTGGTGTACTATAATTATATGGTTAGTGATGGAGATAAAAAAAGGAAAAAGAAAATTGGAAAGGGGGAAAGTTTCTAAACTGGGAGCAGTCAAATGATCAATATAGAAAAAGAAGTAATATTTTTCACAAATAATAAAAAGGCAGTTTTGTAAATCTTCTTAGAAATATTGTTTTAAATATACTTAAAATTAAACAAAATACAGATGTGTGTATATGATATGATATAAATTACATATGTAGAATATATATACCTTATAATATATAAGTATAATATCACATGTGTGTGTATTTGTGTGTTTGTGTGTGTGTGTTATGTCACTAAGAATGACAATGCTGTTAAAAGGAACCACAGATCAACATAAACCTGAATAAAAGTCTGAAAAATGCCCTGTCAAATTTTTATTTAAAATTATTATCAAATAATAGACACTTTGACAGTACCTATTTTATGTGTATTATCAAAACTCATTACATGTCTTATTGCTTTAGATATGATTTCAAAAATACTGAGTATCTATGAAAATATAGACATCTACTGTTCCTGATTTTAAGAGAATTGCTATGAGGTTCTCTCAATGAAGAATGTTGTTACCCCAGCCTTGCTTAAACTCCCTTTACTATCCTTAGTCTGTCTATAATTGTAATATAATGATTCTGTATTTTGTTGAGATTATCCTGTGGTATCTATATTATATTATTTTACTCATTTTATTACCTTATTGATTAACTTATGTTGAAATATCTCTTTATCTCTGTAATGCAACCAACTTAAGCTTGGTAGATACTCATTTGTATATTTTTTAAGTTAATTTTCAAAATATTTTACTGTAAATCTTAGCATTTACGTATATAAGAGACACTGAGACACAACTATCTTTGTTTAGAATTTTGGACCAAATTCATTGTGGCTTTGTAAAGGGAAAAAGACATTGAGAAGTTCCTGGAGTTTCTACACTGAAGAAAACTTAAAGAACTTGGCATTCATCCTAACTTGTTCTAGTAAAACTCTGCCCTGAATCCATGTGCCATGAGATTTCTTTATCATCAGAGGATTTGTGAATGTTTTAAACAGTCCATTTCATCTTGACTTACTTTTTGTAAGTTGTATATACAAGATCCTTTTAGGTCTCATGAAATTTTTCATTATTTATGTTTTAAGGAATTTTTAGATGAATGCATGAATATAGGAACAATCAATATGAATGTGGAACTTTGAGAAAACAACTAATGCAAGCTCAGTTTCATGTGCTAATTTAGCTTTTTAAGATATGTGTATATCCGTTATATTTAGAATATCTATGTAGCTAGTCAGGAACCCGAATATTCTTGTTAGTTTTTCATAGAAGACAAAAGAAATAGGCTCAACAATATATCATGAGATGGGGAATACAATAGAGGGGAGAAACATAATGGAGAGTAAAGCACATTAGGGCCCAATTTTAAAGTTTAGATAGATAGATAGATAGATAGATAGATAGATAGATGATAGATAGATAGATATAGATACGGGTATAGACATAAATATAGGTATAGGTATAGGCATAGGTATAGGTATAGGTATAGTAGTGTGTTTGTGTGCATACATGTAACCAGGAAATCCTTTATAGAATATTTTTCCATTAGGTAGCTTCTGGAAATTGAACTCAATAACACACTACATAATGCTGATAAAATTATCCATGGCCTGAGCTCAGTATTTCCATTTTGGACAAACCTCAAGAATGGCATATGTAGCTTGATCAGGGTAGCCCTTCTTGTCTTGGGAATACTTTTTTTGCCATTGTGTTAAAGCTTATCTTTAACAACGTCAACATATTGGAAGCCAAAGTACATGGCTTAAACCTGAAAATAGACCCCCAGACAAAGTTATTAAATTAATAGACTGGCAAGCCAAGGACGGGTAAGTTTCTGCACAGAGCCTAACCAATGTAAGACAGAAGTACATTGCCTTTGATAATGCATATTCCATGATGGGTAAGGAAGCCAGTCTTGTCAGAATAACCTAAGACAGGCTCAATCTTATTAACGAAATAAAAAAGAGAGAGTTGGAGAGCCTTTGGGCTGCTTGGTAAGAAGCTGACATGGGTCAAGGACAAGGAAAGGAACTGCTTGGCACGAACTGGCCAAGGACAAGGAAGTAGGCTTCAAACAGCAATCTGACATTAAACTAGAACAAAGAAGTAATTTCAGGTAGAAATCTAAATATTAGGCTAGAACAAAGAAGTAATTTCAGACAGGAATCTAAATTTTAGGTAGAACAAGGAAGTAGGCTTCAGACATAAAAATGACCTTGGGCTAGGATAGGGAAGTAGGCTCAGATAATTTAGACATCCTGATAACTTTTAGAAACAGTGGTCACGGGAGTGTTCTTGTAACTGGGTTTAATGCCTTGCTTTTTCTTTGACTATTTGTGTTTATTGTCTTGCTTGTTCGTTGACTATTTGCATCTATTGTATTGCTAGACCCTCAACCTAGAACTGACTTTAATACATGCATGTAATTAAAATGGTATAAAAGCATAAAGGAAGAGGGGGTATAGGATAGGGTGTTGTAGGAGGGAAAATGGGGAAAGGAAATGACATCTGTATTGTAAATAAATAAAATATCCAATTAAAAAAAGATTAAAATGCAATCAGCTCTAATTTCTGCACCATTTCTCTGGTTCACATCTTTTAATAAGCATCTTTAAATGCCATGTGGAAATCTATTGTCACACAATCTTACTAAAATATGTTCATATGAAAGACAGTTTAATGACATTGCCACAAATTAGAATGGACAATACAAAGCTACATATCACATGTCTCAATACATTGCATAGAGTACAAGCGATGGTTGTAAATTTCTGAGTTATTGTTTACTGTAATATTACAGTAATTCCAAACATATTTATTTGCATTGCAAATCTGAGGATATGTGTTCACTGCCAAAGACAGTAAATACATAAAGCACCAGAAATATTGATAATATTAAACTGGATATTTCATGCTTCCTTACATACATTCACAGTATTTTCAGGTACTACTTTGCTCTAGGAGGACAAAATGTATTATTAGTCTTACTCATTTATTTATTTTGTGATGTCCAATGTTTACCTTCATGGAGGATATGCTCACTGGTATAAATTATTCCATAAATGTATTGGCAGTATTTTTACCACAGGTTGATTGACAGTATGGTGATTTTTTAAGTTCATACCCATAACTGAAATTGTTTATGAGGCCAATAATCTGAGACTAATTAGATCCTGGGCCCTGTATTAAAATCTACTATTATTCCTACAAATAAAATCACAGTAATATGAATCCTAAAAGTATGTTACTTTTCCAGTAGATCTTTGCATCAATCAACCTTCAATAAAGAAACTAAACATGAAGACCAACAACTGGAAAAATAAAGAAACTGAGAGAAGTTTGGAAGATTCAATCTTATGTACTTAGCTTTTTCACTTACCTCCTATCAATGCCCATGGACCCTCACAAAAGATAAAACACACGTATTTTATAGACCAGAGGTGGTTAATGACACTAAATAGCATTTCCAGACACAACAAGATTAATGTCTACATAAACTCACTGAGAATGTGACAACATTCAACAGACAAGGACATGTTCCAGACAGATAAGACTCCAGCTTTGAGATTGAGAAAGAGGGTAGAAAGTTTCCCATGATGGAAGAATCTATACAAAGTACATAATTTCTTGTAGAGGGAAAATTAGTTTTGTTTTATGATATAAAGTTAGTTCTATTAATTATATTTCATGGATTATGTTCACAAATAGTTGTCAGTACAAATCTAACTCCATGTTTAAATACATTTTTGGCTTCCACTTTAGTTGTATTTTGCTTTGTTTTTCTTTTGAGAGTGAGAATGAGAGAGAGACAGAAGAGAAAGAGAGAGAGAGAGAGAGAGAGAGAGGAGAGAGAGAGAGAGAGAGAGAGAAGCAGGGAGGAACATAAACAGTCAGAGAAACTAAGATATTGAATTAGTGTTGGTAGTGAAAAGAGTCTGTGAGGAGATGAAAGAAAGAAAAATATGAGCAAGATTATACTGTATAAAATTCTTTACAAAGGTAATAAAACAATAATTACTCAAATGTACTTATCATATACATGCAACAGAAAAATAATGATAGCAAAGAAAATACAGAATAATCTTTTTCAACATTGTAAAACAGATATTACATATTACATTTCAAACTACCACTATTCAGATAGTATAAGGCAAAAATCAGCTAAAAGCCATGGTTTACAATTCTTTGATACATTATTCTGAATGAAATGCTTAGGAATGATCTCTATGTAAGATAGATGTAAGATAAAATAATAACCACACTTCAGGACTAGATTGTTCCTTGGTTTAGAATTATCATATCACATATTATTTCATTTCAGATTACCTGGTTCTCTTCCTTCTGTTTTCTATCGATCAACAATCCAGGGCTCTTTTTTTTTTTTTGCTCAAGACAGATGATTACATCTGGTTTTGAAATTGTAACACCTGTATATTCAAATATACATAACAATATACCATTGAATGTACCTGGGTTCTTGCATAGCAATGTACCATACATGTAACATGCTGGAGAGTTAAAAAAAAAATGCGTGAATGACTTTTTTATAGCCACCGTTTCCTAAAATGTTTTAGATTCTTCATAACTAAATTCTTTTTAAAATTCTAAATATATTTTTTAAATTATTGCATTAATTAAAGACAACTGTGTAATTCAAAGTGAATCCACATATGAATGCTAATGACTGCCTAAGAATTAGTAACTAAGATTAAAAAATCCTTAATTTAAATGTAAAATCAAGAAAAATATATGTAATATATTAGCTGTAAATATGTCACTAATTAATACCTAAAATTAATGAAGGCCAAACCCAAGTACTAAAAGAAGTTTTAGACATTACTGCAGTGAAGTAGAAGCTATGAAATCAAAATATTCTTACCCACAGAAACCAGGTTGCTGTAATTCTCCAACATGACATCTCTGTACAAAGCCTTCTGAGCAGAATTGAGACATTCCCACTCCTCCTTAGAGAACTCTATAGCCACATCAATGAATCTCAATAGTTCCTGAAATTAAAATTAACCATTTGCACTAATATCTATTGGTTAAGTTTTATATTTGACCCAAGAAAAGATTAGGTATCTATAAATTTTTATGCTATCAATAACTAATATTAATTTTTGAAGACTTATGATCTGAGAGAAAGAGTATTTGACTTCGCTGCAAAGATCCAATAGTCTAGCAAATTCTCAACCTGTGAATCTTGACACTTTTAATGGTCAAATGGCATAATACCCTCAATGATCTGATGGCGGTTTCTTAAGCCACAAGAAACTAGAGATATTTACTTAATTCCTAGCATGTTTGATAGCAGTAGCAAAATTACAAATAGAAACTAGCAACAAAAATGAACTCATGGTTTGGTTCAATAAAACCTGAGAATTTTACTAAAGAGTTGAATCAGTGTGAACGCTGAGAACTCTTGTCAATAGCCACTCAGTCTTATTATATAAATTATTTATAAAATATTGATTATATAGTTTAATATGCAGTATATATTATTTATTTATTATACATTTATTACAAAATTTAATATACAATAAAATTAAATATTTATTAAATAATATGTTATATACCTTTTTATATAAATTAAAACAAAGAATAATATGAAAGTTTTTTTTAATAAATGTGTTAGTACAGTGAAAGTTTGGATGTTATAATAATGAGGTTAAAATAGTAAAATAGTCATCATGTCCCATACCAATGCATACATATACCTGAGAAGAACACATCTTTTCTTTCTCCTTCAGAATGGAATGTGTCACAAAACTTTATAAAAAAATATTACACCTTGTGATAGCCACTATTTATAGGCAGCCAATCCTACTGAAAAGACTGATAAAACTGAAGTGTGGAAAACAGGAATCTCAATTCCTTGCCTTCTGCGAGAAAACTGTTCCAGAGATCATGACCTTATATAGGCAGAAGGAAAAAAAAAAGAATCCTTTAGTGCCTTCAGGTGCTCTGTTTATCCAGAAGATGGTGTATTTCTGTATAGGACTGGTATGTAAAAGTAGTAACATCCTATATAACAGACAGATTGTAATTTTAAATGAAGGATGATCATAGTTAAAATATATTCACCCTTTGCTCTCTTTACCTTTGCCTGAGGTGATTTATCAAAAAAAAAAAAATGATGCCTCTATTTGCAATAATGGTCTAATATAATGCAATAAGTGTCTGTGAGGTAACCCCACCTGGAATTATTTCTGACAATAAGAAAACAAAACACTTGGCTGTGGCCAAGAGGAAACAAGGCAATCAATTCCTAGCTCACTATTGTCTCAAACAGATATTACACTTGCCTTCCATTTCCCATTCTAAAATACCTTGATTTGTTGTCTTAAAGAGAGACTCATGATTATACTTTCTTACCTGTTTCCTTTTAAAGTGAGTTTGATTCTTTTGGATTAATTATCAAAAACACTATCTATTCACATGTAAATATGACAGCACCGCACCAATTCTAATACCTTCACCTGTCACTGAAAGCAGCTGAACTTCAGCCTCCAAAAATATCATCCATTTTGACAACTGTTAACAGGCTGAAAAATGTTATATTAAAAACATCTTTAATACCCAATACTTTGTCATTGACTTTCTATGAAAAATATACTGTACAACACAAAGGGAAAAATTGTGTTACCTGCAAAACTCACCCATGGGATTTATTAGCAGTCTACAAAAGTTACTAAGAAGAACTCAAATAGTGCCTTAATGATTAATTGGAATTTTCCATAGGTTTGTTTTGTACTATATTTTCCCTTTCATTCTGCTATGATTTTCACATTTTAAGGCTCTATGCCATTGAGGCGAAGGTTCAGAAATTTCAGAAATGCAAGATGAAGCTCTAGTTCACAGAGAGATTTCAAATTTTATTTGTAATTTTCAATTAATATGGACTATAATTGCAAATACTTTTTTCTTAGGAAAAAGTATACTACACTTAAAATTATTTAGAATCATGGCACAACAATGGCAAAAACAGGATTGCAGCTTAAGGATGACAGAATGTCTATTTCATAAACTCTATGGGTTAATTTGGCAGACATTGTGAAATAGAAACACATTGTTTTAGTAATTGCATAGTACTTTTGCATGCAATTGCCTCCAGTAAATACTAACCTTGGAAGATACATGTTATGATAACTCAAATAAAGGAAATATTATATTTAAAAAGTCCTGGCATGATATATGCAGGAAATCTAGGATACTGTGAAAAGGTTTAACCTAAGAATCATAGGAATAGATGAACGTGAAGAGTTTTAGCCCAAAGAACAGAAATTATTTTCAATGAAATCGTAGAAGAAAACTTTCCCAAACTAATGAAAGACATACCTATAAACATGTAAGAAGCTTATTGAACACCAATTAAACAGCACCAGAACAGAAACTCCTTCCACTGCATAGCAAACAAATCATTAATTCTACAGAACATAGAAAGGTTATTAAGAGAGAAGAGTTAAAGGGGAAAAATAATACACATAGGCAAATTTATCAGAATTTTACCAAATTTCCCTAAATAGGCCCTTAAAGCTTGAAGGGTCTGTACAGATGTATTGCAACCTCTAAAAAACCACAGATGTCAACCTAGAGTACTATAAACAACAAAACTCTCAATCTTCATAGATGAAGAATACAGAATATTTCAAGAAAAATCCAAATTTAAACATGTGTCCACACATCCAGTTCTACAAAAAATACTAGAAGCAAAACTCCAACTAGAATCAAAAAAGGGAGATAGGAGACAGGCAATAAGTAATTCTATACCATCAAAATCAAAACATGTGAACCTCAGAAAAAAAGGATACCCACACACATACACAGAGACAGAGAGAGAGAGAGGAGAGAGAGAAGAGAGAGAGAGAGAGAGAGATGGAGGGAGAGAGAGAAAGAAACTATGTCAAAGTAATAAAATTAACTATCACTGGTCGTTTACAATCTCGGAACATCATTGATTCATTTCCCACTAAAAACACACAAATTAATGGTGCTAAAACAGGATTATGATTCTGCTACATATAAGAAACACCTCAGGAATAAAAATAGACATACCTCAGAGTAAAGGGTTGGAAAAATGTTTTCAAGGTAAATGTACACTGGCTAAAATATTTACCAAACAAACAGACCACAGAAAAAAGATAGATTAACTATACCTAACAAAACATATTTTCATGCAAAATTAATCTACAGATATAGACAGAATATTTCATTCTCTTCAAAGAAAAAAATCTACGTAATTTTCCCAATTCTGAATCTCTATATCCCAAACACAAGGGTGCCCACATTCGTCCAAGAAACATTGATAAATTAATCTGCACAAAGAACCCCTTTCAAAATTAGTGGGAGATATCAAAATTTAACCTCACCAAACAGCAGGTCATCTAGATGAAAACTAAACGAAGGAATAATGAAACTAAATGCTTTTATCAATCATATAAGAATAGCAAATATCTACAGAATATTTCACCAAAATACGAAGGAATATAGCTCCTTCTCATCAACACATAGAACCTTCTCCAAAATAGTCCATGTAATCGGTCACAAAGTAAGCCTCAACACATAAAAGAAAATTCAAATAACTTGTATGTTATTATGTCACCACAGATTTAAGCTGGAATTCAACAAAATCAGAAAGACCAGAACTCCAAAACACTCACGGAAAATGAACTAGTCTATATTCAATGATCTCTGAGTAGGAAAGAAACAAATGAATAAAAGGCATTTTAAAATTAAATGAAAATGAAGGCACAACATTCCCAAATTAATGGAACACAATGAAAGAGTTAGACGCAGTCTTTCTAATAGCTGCTATAACAAACTCTTTAGGATGATTAAGTAATGTAAGTTAAATCAGGCAGTATACTCATAATACTGTTAGATTCTGATTAATTACAATATACATCTTGTAATATTATATATATAAATATATATGTATATATATATTGCATAGGCATGCATGCATACATACATACATACATTTCAAACATATATATATGATCTCCCAAAACATCAGAGATCCACAGCATACGACATTTAAAATTATGTCATTATTAATAGATCTTTGACTAGGAGGTATGTATGATCCTGAAAGTATCCCATCCCACTTCAAAGAAAATATTGAATATCATTACCTCCATTTGGAGTTGTTTCAATTTTGGCAAGCTAGTCACTGAATAAAAAGTATAGCTAATTTCAACTACAGACAACATTCTGTGCAACAAAAATTACAAAGGGATGTGAAATAGTCAATTCCTAAGCTCTGCCAAGATAATGTAAGCTAGTCCTTCATAATTCTTGCTTCACTTAAGATTTGACAGATGATTCTGGGACAGAATGTTGAAGACAGATACTCTAATATTATATGCAATATCAGGACTGCACAGGCAGTCAGCTGTTTCTACAAATTTTATAAGATTAGAAAGCTAAATTATTATGCTTCCTACATATTCAGGTAATATTAAATTCAGTCTCGGATCTCTGATGAGGTTGATAACAAGTTATGTTCTCATAATTGACCCTGCTTTGATTAATATTAAAGAAGATGTTCTAGATATGAAAGAATGGTTTTCAGATAATATTTCAAGTTAAAGTCAAACCTTATTGTGACACAGAATTGTATGCTCTTTATGTTAATAAAATGATAGAATAATTTATATAAATTGACAAATATGACAGACTATATGATATAAGTGTATATCATACCTTACAATATAAACAATTATTACAATTATGTTCAAAGTATATCTGAGTGAAGACAGCCTTTTTAATTGGACAAATAGGGAAAAGTGTAGCCGCTTAAATAATGAATGCTAATTATGTTGTCAAAAAAATCTTGCTTAAATTAGAGGATCTGCAAATAGCTTCTGGAAACCTGCCTCCATTTGGTTCTTACTGATAAATAAATATGTCAACAGCAAGTAGCTCTAGAGGACAGATGGAATTGGGATTTTAGTATTTCCTGGACATGGCCTGGGCAACCAAGAGAAAGGAGATCCACTATGGGAAGAGGGTGTCGAGAAGAGGAGAGATGCTGTGCCTGAGAAGAACATAGGTCAGATATGTGTAGGCACTATGTGAAGGAGCTGAGAAAGCATGGGCTAGAGGGCTATATGACCTAGAAGAACTAACAAGAATATAGAATTTAGCAAGTAATAACATGGAATTATTGATGGGAGGTGATTAACTGAATGGAGGTTAACAGTGGCCCAGCTATGTAGCATTTTAAGGCATATTAACATATAAATGTTGTGTGTCTCTTTCCTTCTGTAACCAAAACAATTGATGCATGTTTTAAACCTACCATGGGAACTTATTTATTAATATTTATTTCAACACCTTATATATATTTTCATGTCATCTGCAAATAGCTATATTTGACTTCTCCTTTCCAAATTTTAAATTTTTTTTTCTTCAGTTGTCTTATTACTCCATTTAGAATGTCTAGTACTATACTGAATAGATATGGAAGTAGTAGGTAGCTTGTATTTTCCCTGATTTTAGTAGTATTGATTTAAATTTTCTCCTTTCAATTTGATGTTGACTATTGGTTTGGTGTATATTGCTTTATTTATGTTTAGGTGTGAGCCTTTATATTCCTGATCTCTCTAAGCCATTTTAACATGAAGAAATGTTGTATATTTGTTAAAGGCCCTCATAACATCTAATGAGATGGTCATGTTGTTTTGGCATCAGTTTGTTTATCTGATGAATTATATTGATAGATTTTTGTTGATCAAACCAAACACTGCCTCACCGGGATGAAGCATATCTGATCATGCTAGATGATGTTTTTGATGCATTCCTGGATTTGGTTTGTATTTTTTTTCTTTAATCATTTTTTACAGTCCAGACTTTATCCTGATCCCAGTCCACTCTCTGACTGTTCCATATCCCAAATTTCCTCCCCATCCATCTCCACAAGATGTCCTACTCCTGCACAGCCCACCTGAACTTGCTACTCCCTGAGACCACAACATTTTGAGTGTTAGGTATATCATCTCTGAATGAATCCAGACCCGACAGTCCTCTGCTGTACATGTGTTGGGGCTTCTCATTGTCTGCTGTATGCTTCTTGGTTGCTGGCTCAGTGTCTGATAGATCTCAGGGGTCTAGGTTAGTTGACACTGCTGGACTTCCTATAAGATCGCCCTCCTCAACTTCTTACAGCTTTTTCCTAATTCAACTAACAGCAGTCCCCTGCTTCTGACAATTGGTTAAGTGTAAATATTTTTATCTGACTCTTTCACCTGCTTTTTCGGCCTTTCAGCAGGTAGTCATAATACGCCACTAGGAAAGAGTATCAAACTCATTGGCACAGGATAAAATTTTATAAACAGAACTCCAATGGCTCATGTTCTAAGATCAAGAGTTGATTAGTGGGACCTCATGAACTGGAAAGCTTCTGTAATACAAAGGACATACCAATAGGACAAATCGGCAACCTACATATTGGCCAAAAAAATCTTCACTAACCCCACATCCTATAGTGGGATCTTGTCAAAAAAAAAAATCTGAAAAGGTAAGCACTAAGAAACCAAACAACACAATAAAAAAATGGGGTATAAAATTAAACAGAATTCTCAACAGAGAAATCTTGAAGAGCTAATAATCACTTAATGAAATATTAAGAGTCCTTAGTGATCAGGGAAAGGCAAATCAAAATGACAATGAGATTCCACTCTACACCAATCAGAATGACTAAAATCAAAAACTCAAGTGACAGGATATGTTGGTGAGAATGTTGTGAAAGTGGAACACTTTTTCATTGCTTGTCGAGTTGCAAAACTGGTACAACCACTCTGGAAATCAATCTAGTGGTTACCCAGAAAATTGGAAATAGATCTACTTGAAACCCAACTGTAGCACTCTTGAACATATACCAAAGAATGTTCCACTATGCCATAGGAGAACATGTTCCACTATGTTTATAGTAGCCTTATTTCTATAGCCAGAAGCTGGAAACAACAAAGATGTCCTTCAACAGAAGAATGGATACAGAAAATGTCATTAGTTTTACACACTGAAATACTACTCATCTATTTATAATGAGGACATCCTAAGTTTTGCAGGCAAATGGATGGAATTTTGCAGGAATAATATCCTGAGTGAGGCAACCCAGTTCCAAGAAAACACTGAAGATATGTACTCACTAGTAAGTAGTTTGCGAGTATTTTAAGCATTAGCATCAATGTTTAGAGGAGAAATTGATCTGAAATTACCTTCCTTTGTTGATTCTTTGTAGTTTAGGTTACAGGTGACATTGTCCTCCTAGGATGGGTTTACCTTGTTCTTTCTGTATCTGTTTTGTGAAATCATTTGAGGAATATTGGTATTAGCACTTCTATGGCAGATGGCAGAATTTTCCACTAAAACTGTCTGACCCTGGATGTTTAATCATTTTGACAGTTTTAGCAATGTTTCTATTTAATCAGAGATTATAAATGGCATTTATATAACTACATGTTCTTCATATAACTTTGGAAAGTCTTATCTGTCCAGAAAATCAGATATTTCATTATGATTTTCCAATTTTGTGGAGTGTAGCCTTTTGAATTAAGACACAATGATACTGTGAATTTCTTCCATGACCATTTCTTATGTATCTTTTTCATTTATTGTTTAGCTAATTTCTATTTGGGTTTTTGTCTTAAAGTTTATCTAATTAAAGGATTTCTATCTTATTCACTGTCTCAGAGAGCGAGCTCTAGGTTTACAATGATTCTTTCTATTGATTTCATTCTTGAATTTGATCATTTACTGCCTTGGACTCCTTTGTGTGTATTTCTTCCTTTTTCCTTTTTCCCCTTGATCATTCGTATGTAATTTTGAATTGCTGGCATGAAAAGTTTCTAAATTCTTTATGGAGACATTAGTGCTTTGAGTGACCCTTTGAATGAATAATAGCTCAAAGTTGTCAACATGGATGATATTTTTGGAGGCTGAATTCAGCTGCTTTCAGTGACAGGTGAAGGTATTAGAATTGGTGCAGTGCTGTCAAATTTATATGTGAATAAATAGTGTTTTTGATAATTAATCAAAAAGAATCAACTCACTTTAAAAGGAAACAGGTAAGAAAGTATAATCATGGGTCTCTCTTTAAGACAACAAAATCAAGGTATTTTAGAATGGGAAATGGAAGGCAAGTGTAATATCTTGTTGGAGACAATAGTGAGCTAGGAATTGATTGCCTTGTTTTTCTTGGCCACAGCCAAGTGTTTTGTTTACCTACTTTCAGAAATAATTTCAGCTGGGGTTACCTCACAGACACTGACCATTATTACAATAGAGGCATCATGGTTTTTTTTTTTTTTTTTTTTTTTTTTTTTTTGATAAAGCACTTCAGGCAAAGGTAAAAAAGCAAAGGGTGAATATCAGTTTTAACTATGTTCAGCCTCCATTTAAAATTACAATCTGTTAGTTACAAAGGAGGTTACTACTGCTACAAATCCAGTCCGATACAGAAATACACCATTTTCTGGATAAATTGAGCACCTGAAGGCAGTAAAGGATTTTTTTTTTCCTTCTGCCTATATAAGCTCATGATCTCCTGAGCAGTTTTCTGGCAGAAGTCAAGGAGTTGTGATTCCAGTATTCCCCACTTCAGTTTTATCAGGGACAGCGAGGTGGATTGGATGCCTGTGAATTAATAGTGGACTTCTGGAAGGTGTAATTTTCATATAAACTTTTGTGAGACATTCCATTCTGAAGGAGAAAGAAACGATGTGTTTTCTCAGGTAAATGTGTGCATTGGTATGGGACATGATGATTGTTTTTACAGAAGTAACCTCATTATTATAATATCCAATAGTTCACTGTACTAACTCACATTTATTAAAAAAAACTTTCATATTGATTCTCTTTTTAATTAATATAAAAAGATATAACATATTATTTAATAAATATTTAATTTTATTATATATTAAATTATGTAAAATGTATAATAATAAATAATATATATATTGTTTTTTAAACTATATAATCAATACATTATAAATAATTTATACAATAAGAATGAGAGGCTATTGCAGAGATCTCAGCGTTCGTGCTGATGCAACTCTTTAGTAAATTTCTCAGCTTTTATTGACCCAAACCATGAATTCATTTTTGTTGCTAGTTTATATCTGTAATTTTGCTACTGCTATCAAACATGCTAGGAATTAAGTAAATATCTGTGCTTTCTCATGCTTAGGAAACCACATCAGATCATTGAGGGTATTATGCCATTTGACCACTAAAAGTGTCAAGATCCACAGGTTGAGAATTTGCTACACTATTGGATCTTTGCAGAGAAGTCAAATATCTTTCTCTCAGATCATAATCATTAAAAATTAATAATATTTATCAAAACATAAATATTTATTATTAGCTAATCTTAACTTGGGTCAAAAATAGGACCAGCCAATAGATGTGAGGGCAAAGGTTCCTTTTAATTTCAGGGTCTATTGAGATTCAGTGATGTGGCTATAGAGTTCCTAAGGAGGAATGGGAAAGTCTCAATTCTGCTCAGAAGGCTTTGTACAGAGATGTCATGTTGGAGAATTACAACAACCTGGTTTCTATGGGTAAGAATATTTTGATTTCATAAGTTCTACTTCACCTCTTAAATGTCTAAAACTTCTTTTAGTATTTGGATCTGGCCTTCATTAATTTTAGATATTGATTAGTGACATATTTACAGCTAATATATTACATATATTTTTCTTGATTTTACATTAAATTAAGGATTTTTTAATTTTAGTTACTAATTCTTAGGCAGTCATTAACATTTATATGTGAATCCACTTTGACTTCCACAGTTGTCTTTAATTAATGTGATAATTTAAAAATTATATTTAGAATTTTAAAAAGAATTGAGTTATGAAGAATCTAAAACATTTTAGGAAAAAGTGGCTATAAAAAAATCATTCACATAATTTTTTAAACTCTCCTGAATGTTACATGTATGGTACATTCCTTTGCAAGAACCCAGGTGAATTCAATGGTATATTGTCATGTATATTTGAACATACAGGTTTTTCACTTTCAAAACCAGAGGTAATCATCTGTCTTGAACAAAAAAAAGAGCCCTGGAGTGTTGATGGAGAGAAAACAGAAGGAAGAGAACAAGGTAATCTGATATTAAATAATATGTGATATGATAACTCTAAACCAAGGAACAATCTAGTCCTGAAGTATGGTTATTATTTTATCATAAATCTATCTTACATAGAGTTATTCCTAAGCATTTCATTCAGAATAATGTAACAAAGAAATATAAGCCATGGTTGTTATTTGCTTTTTGCCTTATACTATCTGAATAGTGGTAGTTTGAAATGTAATATGTAACATCTTTTTTACAATGTAGAAAAAGATTATTCTGTATTTTAATTTAATTGCTATCATTATTTTTCTGTTGCATGTATATGACATGTACATTTGAATAACTATTATTTTATTACATTTGTAAAGAATTTTATAAAGTATATTTTGCTCATTTCTAAGATTTTTAATCATGTTTGTGTTGATCTGTGGTTCATTTTAACAGTATTCTCATTCTTAGTGACACACACACACAGACCCACACATAGTGCTATATTTATATATTATAAGGTATATAAATTCTACATACATAATGAATATCAGATACACACAGCTGTATTTTGTATAATTTTAAGTAAATATAAAACAATATTTCTATGTTTATTTACCAAAACTACCTTTCATTATTTGTGAAAAATCTTACTTCTTTTTCTATATTGATCATTTGCCTGATCCCAATTTAGAAATTCTTCCCCCTTTCCAATTTTATATTTCCTCTACTTATCCCCATCACTATCAATATAATTATATTACATGAATAAGCTTTTGGAAAATGAGCATTAGTTTCTATCTAGATATAATCAGCATCATGGGTTTTAAATAAACAGAATGTTCATAACTTCAACAATACATTGAGACAAACAACAAAAACCCACTCACAGAGATATTTTTATATAAATGTAAATACACATAGCAAAAAATACACATACACACATACAACACGGACAGGTACACAAATGTAGGCACTTAAAATATAATCAAAGGAAAAAAAGAAAGGCTTTTAACATGAGAAGAAAGGTGGGGAATGTGGAGTCTTGCCTGGGACATGCTGTGGGAAAAGAAGCAATGGTAAATAGGATGATATTCCTACTTTAGTTGAAAGCATATTTTTTAATTAGCTAATTAAACTAAGTTACTGTTTATAACTTTACATAAAGCTTTCTTGTTATGTGTATATTCCACTTGTGTGATTAGATTTGCACCAAGATATGCCATTTCACTTCTCACTATTATGAAGGTAGTTATTTTGCGTATTTCTTCTTCAGGCCATTTATCATTGATATGAAGGAGGGCTACTGAGTTTTTGGGTTAACTTTGTTATTGACCACTATACTGAAGACATTTTTAGCTGTGGGAGTTATTTGATAGATTTTCTCAGTCATTTATATATACTATTATATCATCTGTGCATTGCAATATTTTTCCTTTTATTCTTTTTCAAATTATTCTTTAATCATTTATATATTTCTTCCCAAATGTTGCCACCTGGTTTTTCTTCACAAAGTTCTTCATCCCATCACGGAAAACATTTGCCTCTGAGAGGTGTCCACCATCCCCTTCCCCTACACATCATGTCTCTACAAATTTAGGCACATCCTCTCTTACTGAGGGCAAACAAGACAGTCCTCTGCTACATATGATTACTACATATGATACATTAATTATCTGTTGAGAAGTCAGGTGTAATTCTTATAACTTTGTCTTTATTTGTTTTTTTTTTAGCCTTTTTCTCTGGCAGCATTGGGTATTCTTCCTTTTGTAGTGTACATTTAGTCTTTTGGATATTATACAAGGAGGATTTAATTTTGGATCCAATCTATTTGGTGTTCTGTAAACTTCATAGATGTTTAAACCATCTCTTTTTTTAGGATAGGGAAAGTTTCTTTCATGATTTTGTAGTAAATATTTTCTGGGCTTTTAAGCTGGGAATCTTCTCTTTCTTCTACTCATATTTTTTTAAGGTTTGGACTTTACATACTTTTCCAAATTTCCTGCAAATCTGGTGTTAGAAATATTTTAGACTTAGAATTTTCTTTACCCAATTCATCTTCTTCTTTTTTCTACATCTGATATTTTCTCTTTCATATCTTTTATTTGCTTGGTAATGCATGTATATAAACCTCCAGTTCTCTTCCCTAGGTTTTCTAGTTTCTGTTTTGTTAATTGTTTCTTTTATTCTTTCCAGATTGTGAACATTTTTATTTATTCCTTTATCCATCTGATTATATTCTCCTGTACTTCTTAGTATTTATTTATTTTCTGTTTAAAGACATCTACGTATTTGATTGTTTTTTCCTGTACTTTAGGGTACTTATTTATTTTTTAAATGGTCTCTATATCTTCATAACATGAGATTTAAGGTCATTTTCTTGCAATTAAGTTTTGCTAGTATATACAGTGGTTGCTAGTGTATAAAGTTTTTCCAAGAATTTACAGTATACACAAAATATAATATATATGTATATATATATATTATTCTGTTTTCTTGTTGAGAAATAGTGCCCTGGGTATTATTGAATATGTTCTTCCCATGTGTGCTTTAGCCATCTTCTTGTCCCTGTTATTGGAATTTCTGGTAGTCCCTGATGGCTGCAGCTCTGTGGGGTTTCAGGTAGAGTTGTGTTGCCCTTTGTGGCAGCAGCATTCTAGAATTACTGGCCAAGTTGGTTGTGCCTCGTGGTTTCAAACATTGTTTGCTCAGGAAATGAGCTGTCCTCAAGGTATACAGACAAAATTAATGATTTCTGATGTCTGCAAGTTTTGGGGATCACAAGTAGCTATGTGTACTGTAAGATGCAGTATGTGAGTGATAAGGCAGATCTCTACTGTTGTACTTCCCAGGAAACCAGTTTTGCAGAAGTTTAGGGAGTTGGGATCTCACATGATTGTGCTGGGTGGGAGCAGGCCAACAAGGATGCAGACAGAGCTGTGTACCAGAGAATGATATGCAGATAAGGGATTCAGAAATATATTTCAGAAATAATGTTTGACTTTTCAAATTTTTGTTTCAGAATATCATACTTTAATTTCAAATATACTTTTACATATGACTATTGTAGAAAAGTGGATTTTGTGCACATTATGATTTTTAAAATGATTAAAATTTCTCAGGGTTATATCGAATTTATCTGTCTTAGTGAATTTTCTTTAAGACCTGAGAAAAGTTCTAAATCTTCGTTTCTCATGTGCCTGACATGATTTTTAGCTGATACACTTAGATTGTTATTGTGTTTCTTTCTTACAAATAATCGATGTGACGTCAAAATCATTAATTAATCTTGGACAATGATTCAATCCTAAAATGAATATTGTAGTTTTCTATTTCTGTCATAGTTTTCTTCAAGTGATTTGAAAAATTATTTGTGTCCATTTAGTAGTTGAAAATCATAATCAGAAAAAATTACTCTCGTGTGATATTTGGAAAAATTTTGCTTCAAGTAATCTGTTATTTTGAATAATTGCTGATGATTTTTATATATATTAGAAAATATATGATATATTTCATGAAATGTGTTTTAAAATTAGAGAGGGATAATATAAAGAATATTACAGGAATTATTTTCAAGGACCTAACATGTGAAAAATTCTTGAATTTCCATTCATATATATTTCCACATTTTCAGGCCATAAAGGAGAAAGCACTCAGAGAGGAAAAGTATATACCCAGTCACTAAATATTGAAGCTCACCAAGTCATCCATAAAGAAGACAAACCGTACAAATGTAAGGAATGTGGAAACTCATTCACCCATTCCTCAACTCTTAAAGTTCACCACAGAATCCATACAGGAGACAAACCGTACAAATGTAATGAATGCAGAAAATCTTTCAGACATTCCTCAACTCTTAGAGTTCACCACAGAATCCATACAGGAGACAAACCTTACAGATGTAATAAGTGTGGTAAATCATTTACAGAGTCCACACAACTTCATGTTCACTACAGAATTCATACTGGAGACAAACCTTATAAATGCAATGAATGTGGGAAATCCTTCACCCGTTCTTCACATCTTAAACTTCACCACAGTATCCATACTGGAGACACACCTTACAAATGTAATAAGTGTGGCAAATCATTTACACAGTACTCAAATTTTCAAGTTCACTACAGAATTCATACTGGTGAGAAACCCTACATATGTAATGAATGTGGGAAATCCTTTAACAGGTCCTCAGAGCTTAAAATTCACTACAGAATTCATACTGGTGAGAAACCCTACATATGTAATGAATGTGGAAATCCTTTAACAGGTCCTCAGAGCTTAAAATTCACTACAGAATTCATACTGGAGACAAACCTTACAAATGTAATGAATGTGGGAGACACTTCACCCATTCCTCAAGTCTTAGAAATCACCACAGAATCCATACAGGAGACAAACCTTACAAATGTAATAAGTGTGGTAAATCATTTACACGGTCCTCACAACTTCAAGTTCACTACAGAATTCATACTGGAGAGAAACCTTACAAATGTAATGAATGTGGGAAATCCTTCACCAACTCCTCAAATCTCAGAGTTCACCAGAAGAACCATGTAAGAGGCAGACCTTAGGAATGTAATAAATATGTTAAATAATTTACATGTTTCTCAAAGTCTTCAAGCTTCCTACAGAATCCACTCAAGGGTTCAACCTTACAAATGTAAATAATGTCGCAAATCTTTTATCTGGTGTTAATGTCTCTAAGGTCATCAAAGAATCCATACTGGAAAGCAATCTTATAGGTGTAATGAATGCAGGTAATCCTATTCCTGCTCTTCAAATTTTCAGTCTCACCAGAGAATCCATACAGGAGACAAACCTGGAAAATATGGAAAAAAGTAGAAATTTATTTCCAAAGTCCTCAATTCTTCAGCCTCATCAATATACTCCATCCTGGATACAAACCTTTCAAATCTAGTGAATGTTGCAAATCTTTTATGCTGTCCTGAAATCTTCATGGTGATCACAGAATCTGTATTGCAAAAATTATTGCCAATGTAAAAAATGTGGAAAATCATACACTCAGAAATCATATTTGCAAACCAAATTTAGCATGCATACTAGAGGCAAACCTTACAAATGTCAAGACTATGTCAAATCATTTATCACAAGCTCAATTCTTAGACCACAAACAAGATCCATGTAGGAGAATAAGATGATAGGTAATTAAACTTCTAGTATTCATACAGAGTTCTGCTTTTTATAATTTGAAATCTATTTGTTAGAATTTAAATAATGGTGAAACCTTACTCATTATCAGAGAACTACCACAGGAAAGCCCTATATTGCATTAGGAATTGCAAACATTTTACACAAAAACAGATTATATTCATATTAAGTATTTATTTGGAGAAAAATGAAAAAATTGTTTACCCAGTACTAATCTGACATCATTAATTAATAATGGTCTAGAATTTATGTTCTAACAAATTAAAGAAATAGTATTTAAAATGTAAGGATTTAATTGAAGATAATATTAATTACTATCCTAAATAAGACCAGTTGCATAGTGATCTGTATATTTTAGTAGGGTAGAATATTGAAATTTGTGAGATAAATTTTATGTGAAGATTTTTGTTTTTTTAGTCTTTGAGGTTTTTATAGGGTATATATTATAGGTGATTTTAAAACTCAAACTAATCTCTTCTTTGTCAGAGTTATCAATAAATATACTACAACTGTCTTCTATTAATCCAGCCTTGGTATGATTAGTATTCATTTTATTTTATTCTGGGATGGGATCATTCTTATTCCACATTTTCTCATTGATAAGACCAATAGAATCATGTATCCAAAAAGTAATTTAATTGCCTTAGACAAATGCCATGACAGCAATTAAGAAGTGTTATATATTCGGAGCAGAGAAACCCTGAGCTTTTCTCAGTGTGGGTCTGTGTGTGTATGTGTGTCTTTGATGGATAAAGTCACTATCATTTCAAGGAACATAAGTTCAAGTATATGGAAAAGTACCAAATTGACCATTGTTGGGTGATGAGATTGAGGATTTTAGATGAAATATCCCCCTTGGCACATATTTTGATATTCACTATATGTGTTCAATATAGTCTACCATACAACCCTCCCACATAAAAGTTTTATTCAGAATATTTCTCCCCTAAAGAAATATTTTGGCACAACAGTCAGATCTATTAATGGAAACATGCTTAAAATGGCAATTTAAGACATTAATTTTTTTAACAATAAGGGCATACTATGCATCTTTTAATTGAATAGTATTAATAAATTCAGTAAGGATGAAATTGGCAGGGCAGTAAGTACTAATTATTATATCAGTAAGACTTCATAAATAACAGTTTATGAATATAGACAAAAAGAATTTTTCAAAATGTAAACTGTACTTATAATTATGTTTTCACAACTCTATCCATAGAGTTTTGGAATTCCAGGAGAGAACTGTCTTGAAAGATAGCTGTCTGAAATCTGTCTCCAGCAGAACAAAGGAAATCAGCCTGTCACTCATGATTTGACTTTGATTTATTCATTCATTACTGCCAGATAACTCTTCCTGAGATTCCCTCTCCAAGCTGAGGAAAGTCCTTGACACTTCACTCAATTTTGGATTCTTGAGCTGTGTAGAAGCATTTTAGTTCTATGAATTCGAAATTGTAAATTGTTGGCCTTATATCTAGGAAAAAGGGATTTCTATTCAGAAAATACTTTCTTTTTTTTTTTTTTTTTTTTTTCTTTTCAGCAAATCAAAAAAATTTAAAAAGCATTCAAACAGAATAAAATGAAAAGAAACAAACAAGCAAAAAACCAAGGGTCAGATATACTTATACAAGAATTCTATAGAGCCTTCAAACAAGCAATACTTTTTGAGTTATGTTTAAAAAAATTCAGAACCACAATAAGCTCCTTCACAAAGCAAATAATATTGAAATAGTGAAATCAAGTGTAAACCCAACAAAAATATATAAGTTATAGTCCAGTATCCCTCATGAATATACATACAAAAATTCTCAATGAAATAGTTGCAAACTGAATACAAGAGATATAAAAAAATAATATTCCATGAATAACTGAACAACTGTTTTGTTTTTTTGGTTTTTTTTTTGTTTTGTTTTTTTTTTTTTTTTTAGAAAACCATACTCCATATACAGGCTGCATGTTTTGGGATAGCCCCACTCCAGATGTTTGAGACCTACATGAAAACCAAGCTGCACATTTGCAACATATGTCCAGGGAGGCCTAGGTCCAGCACATGGAGCTAGATCTGTGTAGACTAGGTATGCTCCACGTTGGTGATTCAGTCTCTGAGAGCTCCAAGGGTTCAGGTTGGTTTACTCTGTTGATCTTCCTGTGCAATTCCTATCTCCTTAGGGCCCACAATCCTTCCACCTATTCTTCTGTAATAGTCCTCAAGTTCCATCCACTGTTTGGCTCTGGATGTCTGTATCTGTCTGAGTCAGCTGCTGGTTAGAGCCTCTCAGAGGACAACTTGCCCCTGTCTGTTCTCAGGCTGGAGGTTTAGATCCTGGGAGCTCTGGATGAATCTTTTGATATTCATTCTAAAAAGGACAAAAGCACCCTCACTTTGGTCTTCCTCCTTCTTCTTGAGTTTCATGAGGTTTATGCGTTGAGTCTTAGGTATTGTGTGCTTTTGGGCTAATATCCGCTTATCAGTGAGTGCATACCATGTGTGTTCTTTTGTGATTGGGTCATCTCACTTAGGATGATATTTTCTAGCTCCATCCATTTGCCTAAGAATTTCATGAGCTCATTGTTTTTAATAGATGTGTAGTACTCCATTGTGTAAATGTACCACATTTTCTGTATCCATTCTTCTGTTGAAGGACATCTGGGTTCTTTCCAGCTTCTGGCTATTATAAATAAGGCCACTATGAACATAGTGGAGCATGTGGCCCTGTTGCATGTTGAAATATCTTCTGGGTATATGCCCAGGAGGGGTATAGTTGGGTCCTCAGGCAAAACTCTCTATTACCATATCTGAATTTAAGTGGAGGTTCGTGATTCACTTGAAATTGAACTTTGTACATAGAGATTACAATGGATCACTTTGCATTCTTAAAAATGCTTTCTTTTTTTTTTCCACTGCATCTTTGCCAAACATCTAGAGGTTATAGATTTGTGTGTTTATTTCTGGGTCTTCAATTCTATATTTTTTATCTACGTTTTTTTTTTAGGTGTCTGTCTCTAAACCAATACTATGTTGTTTATATCATTGTTGCTCTAGCCAGTGATAGTGATTTCCTCAGAAGTTCTTTTATATTTGCCATTATTTTTCCTTTCCTAGGTTTTTTGTTATTCCATAAGATACTGAGAATTACCCTTCCCTTCTCTGTGAAGATTAGGAATTTTAGTGATGATTGTATTGAACCTGGAGATTGCATTTGGTAAGATGGGTGCTTTTACTATGTTAACACTACCAATTCATGAGCATGGGATTTTTTTTTTTCATATTCTGAGGACTTCATCAATTTCTTTCTACAGAGACAAGAAGTTCTTGTCATATATCTTTCAATTTCTTGCTTAAAGTTACTCCAAAATAATTTATATTATTCATGGCAATAAGAATGGTGCTGCTACCATGATAAAGAAGTTGATGGGAGTGGTCATCCATTCACTTGGGTGTTGGTGTCTTGTTATGATTACCGTACAAAGTATAGATTGTCAAATGTTCATAGATAGATCTGTGAGTTTACTTCTGTTTTTTATGTGATTCTATTAATCAACCTGTCTGTTTCTGTATGAATAACAAGCAGATTTTATTTCTATTTCACTGTGATACAGCTTGAATTCAGGGATGGTGATGCATCCCAAAACTAATTTATTGTTCAAGAATGTTTTGGCTATTGTGGTATTTTTTCTTCTTGCATAAGAAGATCAGTATTGCTATAAGAATTGTTTTGGAATTTTGATGGAGACTGCAATGAATCTGTAGATTGCATTTGGTAAGATGGCCATTTTAACTATGCCAATCCTGCCAAGCCATCTAATGATACCTTTTGCAATTTCTTTCTTCTGGGATTTGAAGTTATTTTAATTCAGATTTTTAACTTACTTGGTTATTATAATATATATAATATGGAGGGCCACTGATTTCTTTGTTTTAATTTTGTATCAACACAATTACTGAAGCTATTTATCGGCTCTATGTGTTCTCTAATAGATTTTTTGGAGTTGCATGTAAACAGTGGTATTTCCACTTCTTAATTTCAAATTTATATCCTGTTGATCTCTTTAGTTGTTTTATTGTTCTGACTACTACTTAAGGTATTATATTTAATAGATAGTAAGAGAGAGGCCAGCATTTTCTTGTTCCTTATTTTGGAGGGATTCCTTTAAGATTTTCTCCATTTAGGTTGATTTTGACTGTGTGTTTGCTGTATATCACTTTGATTATGTTTAGGTATATGTGTTGTATCTGTGACCTCTCTAATACTTTTTAACATACAGAGTTGTTGAACTGTCAAAAATTTTTTCTGCATCTGATGAGGCGATCTTGTCTTTTTTTCTTTAAGTTTGTTTATATGGTGAATTATGTTGGTGGGTTTTCATATTTTCAACCAGTCCTGCAGTGCTGGGACTTCTCAGGGCGGTTCAACTTGCTCCAGAGGATTTAGCAAACAAAGAACGTGGGTGTGTGAATGGAAACTTGCAAGCATGGTATGGTTCAGGCTCAGAAAATGTGATGAAGGTGAGCTAGAGAATGGAGGTCCTTCTGGGATAGCAGGCTGCTCAGGACAGTTTGGCCTGTCCAGAGGACTTAGTTAGAAACACAGATGTTATTATGAATGAGCTCTATCTTTAGAAAACTTAAATTTATTAATAATTATAAGCATTCTAGTCCTTATTATGCCTAGGCCTGAGTGGTTTTGAAGAAATTTTTATGTGCAAGGATATCTAAACCCTGATTTTTGCCTTCATAAATTTGCTTTCATGATTTTGCATTCTTAGTTAAAGCTCTTAACTAGGTCTGAGATAATATCTTAGTTGGTGAAGTCCTTATCAGTCAAGAATGAGGACCCAAGTTTGATGACACAAAAACCATCTAAAAAAAAAAACTAAAGCCTGTAGACAAAATAAGACTCCAGAGTTTACAGTTCTTGCTATCCTTCTACAAGGCCAGACTTTGATAACCAGAACCCAGGTCAGGTGGCTCAGAACTGCCTATAACTCCATTTTATGGGAACTGGATATGCTCTTTTATTTCTTTTTTTTTTTTTAATTTTTATTTTTAATTTTTTTTTCAGCAAATCAAAAAAATTTAAAAAGCATTCAAACAGAATAAAATTAAAAGAAACAAACAAGCAAAATACCAAGGGTCAGATATACTTATACAAGAATTCTACAGAGCCTTCAAACAAGCAATACTTTTTGAGTTATGTTTAAAAAAATTCAGAACCACAATAAACTCCTTCACAAAGCAAATAATATTGAAATAGTGAAATCAAGTGTAAACCCAACAAAAATATATAAGTTATAGTCCAGTATCCCTCATGAGTATACATACAAAAATTCTCAATGAAGTAGTTGCAAACTGAATACAAGAGATATAAAAAAATAATATTCCATGAATAACTGAATAACTGTTTTTTTTTTTTTTTTTTTTTTTTTTTTAGAAGACCATGAAGACCATACTCCATATACAGGCTGCATGTTTTGGGATAGCCCTCACTCCAGATGTTTGACACCTACATGAAAACCAAGCTGCACATTTACAACATATGTGCAGGGAGGCCTAGGTTCAGCCCATGGAGGTAGATCTGTGTAGACTAGGTATGCTCCACGGTTGGTGATTCAGTCTCTGAGAGCTCCAAGGGTTCAGGTTCTTTACTCTGTTGATCTTCTGTGCAGTTCCTATCTCCTTAGGGCCCAAATCCTTCCACCTATTCTTCTATAAGAGTCCTCAAGCCCCTTCCACTGTTTGGCTCTGGATGTCTGTATCTGTCTGAGTCAGCTGCTGGTTAGAGCCTCTCAGAGGACAGCTTGCCCCTGTCTGTTCTCAGGCTGGAGGTTTAGATTCTGGGAGCCCTGGTTGAATCTTTTGATATTCATTCTAAAAAGGACAAAAGCACCCTCACTTTGGTCTTCCTCCTTCTTCTTGAGTTTCATGAGGTTTATGTGTTGCATCTTAGGTATTGTGTGTTTTGGGGCTAATATCCGCTTATCAGTGAGTGCATACCATGTGTGTTCTTTTGTGATTGGGTCATCTCACTCAGGATGATTTTCTAGCTCCATCCATTTGTCTAAGAATTTCATGAGCTCATTATTTTTAATAGATGAGTAGTACTCCATTGTGTAAATGTACCACATTTTCTGTATCCATTCTTCTGTTGAAGGACATCTGGGTTCTTTCCAGCTTCTCGCGATTATAAATAAGGCCGCTATAAACATAGTGGAGCATGTGGCCCTGTTGCATGTTGAAATATCTTCTGGGTATATACCCAGGAGGGGTATAGCTGGGTCCTCAGGTAACACCATGTTCAATTTTCTGAGGTATCGCCAGACTGCTTTCCATAGTGGTTGTACCAGCTTGCAATCCCACCAACAATGGAGGAGTGTTCCTCTTTCTCCACATCCTCGCCAACATATGCTGTCACCTGTGTTTTGGATCTTAGCCAATCTGACTGGTGTGAGGTGGAATCTCAGTGTTGTTTTCATTTGCATTTCCCTGATGACTAGGGATGCTGAACACTTCTTTAGATGTTTCTCAATCATTCGAGCTTCCTCAGTTGAGAGTTCTTTGTTCAACTCTCTACCCCATTTTTTAATAGGGTTATTTGATGGTCCGGAATCTAGTTTCTTCAGTTCTTTGCATACCTTGGATATTAGCCCTCTATCAGATGTAAGGTTGGTGAAGATCTTTTCCCAGTCTGTTGGTTCCCGCTTTGTCCTGTTGACCGTATCCTTTGCTTTACAGAAGCTTTGCAGTTTTATGAGATCCCATTTGTCAATTCTTGATCTTAGAGCATACGCCATTGGTGTTCTGTTTAGGAACTTTTCCCCTGTGCCCATATGATCAAGGCTTTTCCCTATTTTCTCTTCTATTAGTTTCAGTGTAGCTGGTTTTATGTGGAGGTCCTTGATCCACTTGGAATTGAGCTTTGTACAAGGAGATAAGTATGGATCAATTTGCATTCTTCTACAAGTTGACCTCCAGTTGGACCAGCACCATTTGTTGAAAAGGCTGTCTTTTATCCACTGGATAGTTTGAGCTCCTTTGTCGAAGATCAAGTGACCATAGGTATGGGGTTCATTTCTGAGTCTTCTATTCTATTCCATTGATCCTCCTGACTGTCTCTGTTCCAATACCATGCCGTTTTTATCACTATTGCTTTGTAGTACAGCTTGAAATCGGGGATGGAGATTCCCCCAGAAGTTCTTTTATTGTTGAGTGTAGTTTTCGCTATCCTGGGTTTTTTGTTATTCCAAATGAATTTTAAGATTGCTCTTTCTATCTCTGTAAAGAATTGAGTGGGAATTTTGATAGGGATTGCATTAAATCTGTAGATTGCTTTCGGCAAGATAGCCATTTTTACTATATTAATCCTTCCAATCCATGAGTATGGGAGATCTTTCCATCTTCTGAGATCTCCTTCGATTTCTTTCTTCAGGGTGTTGAAGTTCTTGTCATACAGGTCTTTCACTTGCTTGGTTAGATTCACACTAAGATATTTTATACTATTTGTGACTATTGTGAATGGTGTCATTTCCATAATTTCTTTCTCAGCCAGTTTATCCTTTGTGTAGAGGAATGCTACTGATTTGTTTGAGTTAATTTTATACCCAGCCACTTTGCTAAAGTTGTTTATCAGGTTTAGGAGCTCTCTGGTGGAAGTTTTGGGGTCACTTAAGTATACTAACATGTCATCTGCAAATAGTGAAACTTTGACTTCTTCCTTTCCAATTTGTATCCCTTTGATCTCCTTCTGTTGCCTAATTGCTCTGGCTAGGACATCCAGAACTATATTGAACAGGTAGGGTTAGAGTGGGCAGCCTTGTCTAGTCCCTGATTTTAATGGGATTGCTTCAAGTTTCTCTCCATTTAGTTTGATGTTGGCTACTGGCTTGCTGTATATTGCTTTTACTATGTTTAGGTATGGACCTTGAATTCCTGATCTTTCCAAGACTTTTATTATGAAGGGGTGTTGAATTTTGTCAAATGCTTTCTCAGCATCAAGAGATATGATCATGTGGTTTTTTTCTTTGAGTTTATTTATGTAGTGGATTACATTGATGGATTTCCGTATATTGAACCAACCCTGCATTCCTGGGATAAAGCCTACTTGATCATGGTGGATAAGTGTTTTGATGTGTTCTTGGATTCGGTTCGAGAGAATTTTATTCAGTATTTTTGCATCGATATTCATAAGGGAGATTGGTCTGAAGTTCTCTTTTCTTGTTGGATCTTTGTGTGGTTTAGGTATAAGCGTAATTGTGGCTTCATAGAATGAATTAGGTAGTGTTCCTTCCGTTTCTATTTTGTGGAATAGTTTGAAGAGAATTGGTATTAGATCTTCCTTGAAGGTTTGATAGAATTCTGCACTCAAACCATCTGGACCTGGACTTTTTTTGGTGGGGAGACTTTTAATGACTCCTTCTATTTCTTTCGCAGTTATGAGACTGTTAAGATGGTTTATCTGATCCTGATTTAACATTGGTAACTGATACTTGTCTAGAAAATTGTCCATTTCATCCAGATTTTCCAATTTTGTTGAGTATAGGCTTTTGTAGTAGGATCTGATGATTTGTTGAATTTCCTTGGTTTCTGTTGTTATGTCACCCTTTTCAGTTTGGATTTTATTGATTTGGATACTGTCTCTCTGCCCTCTGATTAGTCTGGCTAAGGGTTTATCTATTTTGTTAATTTTCTCAAAGAACCAGCTCCTGGTTTTATTGATTCTTTGTATAGTTCTCTTTGTTTCTATTTGGTTGATTTCAGCCCTGAGTTTAATTATTTCCTGCCGTCTACTCCTCTTGGGTGTTTTTGCTTCTTTTTGTTCTAGAGCTTTCAGGTGTGTTGTCAAGCTGCTAGTGTGTTCTCTCTCCAGTTTCTTTTTGTATGCACTTAGAGCTATGAGCTTTCCTCTTAGCACTGCCTTCAGTGTGTCCCATAGGTTTTGGTATGATGTGTCTTCATTTTCATTAAATTCTAAAAAGTCTTTAATTTCTTTCTTTATTTCTTCCCTGACCACATTATCAACGAGTAGAGTATTGTTCAGTTTTCCATGTGAGTGTGGGCTTTCCATTGTCTTTGTTGTTATTGAAGACCAGCTTTAGACCATGCTGATCTGATAGGATGCATGGGATTATTTCGATTTTTTTATATCTGTTGAGGCCTGTCTTGTGACCAATAATATGGTCTATTTTGGAGAAGGTACCATGTGGTGCAGAGAAAAAGGTATATTCTTTTGTTGTTGGGTGAAATGTTCTATAGATATCTGTTAAATCCATTTAGTTTAAAACTTCTGTTAGTTTCACTGTACTTCTGTCTAGTTTCCGTTTCCCTGATCTGTCCAGTGCTGAGAGTGGGGTATTGAAGTCTCCCACAATTATTGTGTGAGGTGCAATATGTGCTTTGAGCTTTAGTAAGGCTTCTTTTATGAAAGTGGGTGCTCTTGCATTTGGTGCATAGATGTTCAGAATTGAGAGTTCATGTTGGTTGACTTTTCCTTTGACAAATATGAAATGACCTTCCTTATCCTTTTTTATATCTTTAAGTTGAAAGTCAATTTTATTCGATATTAGAATGGCTACTCCAGCTTGTTTCCTAGGACCATTTGCTTGAAAAATTGTTTTCCAGCCTTTTACTCTAAGGTAGTGTCTGTCCTTGTCACTGAGGTGGGTTTTCCTGTATGCAGCAAAAAGTCGGATCCTGTTTGCGTATCCAGTCTGTTAGTCTATGTCTTTTTATTGGGGAATTGAGTCCATTGACATTAAGAGATATTAAGGAGAAGAGACTGTTGCTTCCTGTTATTTTTGCTAAAAGGGGAGGCACTGTTTGTGTGGCTATCTTCTTTTGGGTTTGTTGGAAGTGGATTACTTTCTTGCTCTTTCTAGGGTATGATTGCTCTCCTTGTAATGGGTCTTTCCTGCTATTATTCTTTGTAGTGCTGGGTTTGTGGAAAGATATTGTGTAAATTTGGCTTTGTCATGGAATATCTTGGTTTCTCCATCTATGGTAATAGAGAGTTTTGCTGGGTATAGTAGCCTGGGCTGGCATTTGTGTTCTCTTAGGGTCTGCAAGACATCTGACCAGGATCTTCTGGCTTTCATAGTCTCTGGTGAGAAGTCTGGTGTAATTCTGATAGGTCTGCCTTTATATGTTACTTGGCCTTTTTCTCTTACTGCTTTTAAAATTCTTTCTTTGTTTTGTGCATTTTGTGTTTTGATTATTATGTGACGGGATGTATTTCTTTTCTGGTCTAGTCTATTTGGTGTTCTGTAGGCTTCTTGAATGATTATGGGCATCTCGTTCCTTAGGTTAGGGAAGTTTTCTTCTATGATTTTGTTGAGGATATTTACTGGCCCTTTAAGTTGTGAATCTTCACTCTCTTCTATACCTATTATCCTTAGGTTTGGTCTTCTCATTGTGTCCTGGATTTCCTGGATGTTTTGTGTTAAGAGATTTTTGCATTTTTCGTTTTCCTTGACAGTTGTGTCAATATTTTCTATGGTATCTTCTGCACCTGAGATTCTCTCTTCTATCTCTTGTATTCTGTTGGTAATGCTTGCGTCTGTGACTCCTGATTTCTTTCTTAGGTTTTCTATCTCCAGAGTAGTCTCCCTTTGTGATTTCTTTATTGTTTCTATTTCCATTTTTATGTCCTGGATGGTTTTGTATAAATCCTTCACCTGTTTGGTTGTGTTCTCTTGTGATTCTTTAAGGGCTTTTACCTGTTTACTTGTGTTCTCCTCGGATTCTTTGTGAATGTTATTTATGTCCTTCTTAAAGTCCTCCATCATCATCATTAAAATTGATTTTAGGTCTGACTCTTGCTTTCCTGGTGATATGGGAGTTCAGGACTTAATGTGGGAGAACTAGGTTCTGATGATGACATGTGTTCTGGGTTGCTGGCCCTTGTATTCTTGGGCTTGCCTTTTGCTATCTGGTTCTCCTTGGTGCTACCTGTGCTGTCTCTGGCTGGAACCTGTCTTTCCTGTTCTCTTGGTTGTGTCAGAACTGTTTAGGTTGGGTGTCGCTGCTGAGGTTCGAGCTAGGGCCCAGGATCTGCTCAGTGCTTTGGTCCAGACCGGAAGGAATCAGTGCTCTGGGCCAGGAGTGAGTTCCTGGATCCCTGTGGGACCTGGTTACTCCCTGTTTGGGGCAGGTGCTGCTGCCTCCTTGCTTAAGAAGCTGCTTGAGTTAGAACTCCTGGGAGCCACGCTTCCTCTGGGTTCTGTGAGATTGGGTGCAGAGTTGCCGCCTGAGATCTGCTGGACGCCCAGGCCCAAACTGGAAGGAACCAGTGCTGGGGCCAGGAGTGAGTACCTGGGTCCCGGTGGGTCCCAGTTACTCCCGGTTTGGGGCAAGTGTTGCTGCCTCCTTGGGTAGGAAGCTGCTTGGGTTAGAGCTCCTAGGAGCCCTGCTTCCCCTTGGTTCTATGGGATTTGGTGTAGAGCTCCCGCCTGGGATCTGCTGGGAGCTCTGACCCAGACCGGAAGGAGCCGGTGCTCCGGGCCAGGAATAAATCCCTGGGTCTCAGTGGGTCCCGGTGGGTCCCAGTGGGTCCCGGTGGGTCCCAGTTACTCCCTGTTTGGGGTGGGTGTTGCTGTCTCCTTACCAGAGATACTGCCTGGGTCAGAGCTGCTGGGTGCCCCACTTCTGCCTGGTTTTGTGAGGTTCAGTGCAGAGCTGCCTCCAGGGATCTGCTGCCTGGGCCCAGACCAGAAGCGGAAGTCCCAGAAAATACTTTCATATAGATAGATAGATGATAAAAATAAGAATATACATAGATATATAGTGAATATATTTTATGTACATATACACATACCTATAAATATTTACATATATACATATATAATATATGAATGTATTTTCTGAATAGGTTTCCATATTATATATATGGAAATATAATTTTATTTATGTACTTACATCTATCCATCTATAATTATATTAATATAGATAGGATATAAGTGAAATAAGTATTAATTATATATATTTATGTATGGGATGTAGATATCATTATAAGTATAGATAATAGTGTGTAGAGTCTATGATTGGATATTGTCTATTCCAATAGCAAGCTGTACCACAGTGAAATAGAAATAAAATCTGCTTGGTATTCATGCAGAAACAGACAGGTTGATTAATAGAATCCCATAACTATCCAGAAATAAATCCACAGACCTATCTATGGACATTTGATTTTTGATGAGGAAGCTAAAACCACACAATGGAAAATAGAAAGCACTTTCAACACATAGACCTGATCTAACTGGATATCTACATATAGAAGACTGCAAATAGATCCATAGTTATCACAGTGCAAAAAACTAAAGTCCAAAAAGTCTGAAAATATATCTGGAACTATCAGAGTTTTCCTGATTGGTTGTTGCTAGGGAGAAGCTAGAGAGGAACTCTGGGGTACAGCCCAGAGTCAAGCTGTTTGGTTCTTGCTGGAACATGAATGCAGCTTGGATTGAGCTGCAGGTCAAGTTCTCAGGCTCATTTTCTTTTAAAATGGAGATGGGTCCCAACATGGAGTATGTTTGGCATTTTACTACAATATGTACAGGGGTAAAAGATGGACAATTTGAAGGAAAAGCTAACCAATGACTTGCCTAGCTTGATGTCCACACAGGGAGAGGGCGACCACACCTGAAGCAATTAATGATAGTCTGCTATACTTATGGACAGGAACTTACCAAAACAGTCAAAAGAGAGGCTTTACCAAGCAACTGATGGAAACTGATGCAGAAAACCACAGAAAAACATTAAGCAGAGCTTGGAAACTCCTGTGGAAAAGAAGGAGGAAAGACTGAAGGAGCCAGAGTGATCAATGTCCCTACAAGTAATCCCACTGAATCAAATAACCTGGGCCCATAGGAGCTCATAGAGACTGAACTATTAACCACAGAGCATGCATGGCATGGACCTAGGCCCTTTGTATTTATGCAACAGTTGTGCATCTAGCTCTGCATGTCGGACTCTTACAGAAGGAACATTTGCTGGTTTTGACTGCATTGTGTTCCTTTGAATTCCTTTCCTGTAACTGGACTGTCTTTTTTAACTTCAATAAATGGTATGTGCCTAGTCTTACTAGAACTTGGTATATAAATGCTGATTAATATTTATTGGAGTTCTCTCCTGTTTTATATACAATGAGAGGAAGACTGGTTGAGCAGAGAGGTAAGTAGAGAAGGAGAGATTGAAAGGAGAGAATGGATGGAAAGATACAATTTGGATGTTAATTAAATAAATAACTTAATCAATAAAAAAACCTGCCTAGCTATAAGTATTTTACTAGTTTTAATTTTTGAGCTAATTTTGTCTCACAATTTCACTATGCATTTCTTCATTCTATCTAATTAGTTGTCTCCAATCTGCATAAGATGACTTCAATTTTCTTTTATGGTTCTGATGTTTGAAAGAGCCAATTTATTCTTTTTTTTCTTTTTTTTTGCAGGGGGTTGATATTTCCTTTATTTACATTTCAAGTGGTATCCCCATGCCTGGTTTCCCCAGTCCTTGGAAACCCCATATCCCATCAACCCTCGCCCTGCTTCTATGATGTTATTCCCCACTAACTCAACAACTCCTACCTTTCTGCTTTCCTGTTCCCCTTCTGGTGCACCAGAGCCAATTCCTTCTTAGGAGGCACTAGTTTTCTTTTATCATGCATAGACAAAATAATGTAGAAATTCTGTATCCTTCAGAGGCATGAAAATTTCTTGATAACAATGACAGAGCAAGGAAATTACTCCACTCATGTCTAGCTTGGTATCAATGAGTATATTAGTGTGAATTTCAGGAATACAGAGAGTTATTATTAACTGGAGTATGGGCAATAGAAAGATGGTTAAAGTGCCAAGTTCAGTTAAGTCTGCTTCTACTGGCGTGGGTGAAAGGTACTCACAATCCTAAAGCAACTAAATTGTGTAGAATCTCTGGGAAGGCATAAGTCCTCCTTAACCTTTCCTTACTTTCCATACATGTGAAGAGGTTAATGGGCTCAGTCTTAGGCAGACCTCTGGCTGGTAGTCATTGCTGCTGACTGTTCCAGCCTTAGGAACAGCTTGTGGAGATTAGAATAAAAAAAATTCCTGTGAGTTCACAAACACTTCTGTCCCTCAAACACTTGAATCAGTCAAACATTCCTCCTAACTGTGTCTTTGTAAATAGCTTCTGCCTTCTTCATATTGTAAAAGTACAGACCTATTGATTTCCTATCATATTATCTTTAAAGAATTGTAATATAAACTTATTTTCACTATCCATAGATCTTGGAGGCCTCTTTCACTTTAGAAATGACATTTAGGAACCAAGAAAGTTATTATGTTAATCGAAATCTTATTCCTTTTAATAGAATTTTCATTTTAAACATGGACGTAACCCAGATGTTTATGCTTCATGAGTAGAGAGAATTCTGGACTGATTCTACTTTAGGCAAAATGACTAAAACTGCCATAAACACTCACATATACTTTTGTGTGATAACAATATTTTATTGCTTTCAGGAGCAAAAGATTTTCTAGCTTACACTAGAAGAATATGATTAACTTCATACAGAACAGATATCTTTGATGAATGTTGCTCTAAATCACTCATTTATGTCAAGAAAGAATTAGGGTCTCTTTAAGTCATGAGACATATGCAATTCTGTTCATACCAGAAGTGATATTAAGGTTGTGGACTTTTATAAGTTTATGTGTGAGTATATAGACATATGTGTAATATTTGAGGTTTCTAGCCCTGTCTCTTCTCTTTGTCTCTCTCTCTTCTCTCTTCTCTCTCTCTCTCTCTCTCTCTCTCTCTCTTTCTCTCTCTCTCTCTTGTTTCTCTCTCTCTCTCTCTCTCTCTCCTCTGTCTCTCTTCTTTCTCTCTCCTCTCTCTCTCCTCTCTCCCTCTTCTCTCTCTCTCTTGTGTGTGTGTGTGTGTGTGTGTGTGTGTTTCTGTGATGTTTCTTTCTTTGTGTGTAGCCTGGATACTGTATAGTATCTTGTTCAGTCACTCTAACTCCCTAGCTTTTGCCTTAAAATAAGGTCTCTCATTGCATCAGAATTTGATCTATTTGGGTACCATGTCTGGCAAGTGAATCCCAAGGTTCACTTGCTTCTGTCTATCAAGAGAGCAATTGAGAAATTACTGACTTACATGCCTATGCCTGATTTTCTCGATGGCTGGATAGGTGTTGGAAATATAGAGTTTTGGTCCAATTTCAGTATAATATGCACTTAACATTTCATTAGAATCATATAGTAACAAGAGATATTGGGCTTACTCTTCCATACCTGCAAGCAAGGACCTATTTTCTCAGTTCATTAAGAATTTAAAACTTACAGGTACTCTTCACAATCAGAAAAGAGGGCAGTGTAAAGTCTCAGAGTTTTTTATTAGGGAAGTTTCTGTGTCCTAAAATGTGACATACGAAATTGAAAGTCCTACTGGTGGGAGAAAAAGAAAAGGGTTTTTTCACAGTGAGGAGACACTAAAGGTCTTTGCTTTGTTAGCAGTGACTCTGGCCAGATTTACCTTTTTTCCTAAGTTACAGAATGGTACAGTACAAACTGTTTTGTTCTCCCTTACCTCTTGTATCTGCTGTTGTTGGGAAAAATAAACTCATGGCCCCACCATACTGGAGAAAGTCTGAAATTTCAAAGGCTTGAAGTTTGGCAGTGGCAGGCCCCAGAAGACACATGGATTCCGTGGATTTAAGAAGTTTGTTGTTCATGGAGTGGTAGTAGTATCTGGATGTGTGTGTCCCCCAATTCAGCCAGAGGAGAGTTGGCTTAAAAAGGAAGAAGGGAAGAGGTCTAGGGAAAAGAATGACTTAATTAGCTTCACCCCTGGCCTTTAGATAACTCATGAATATGGAAATCTCTTGAGCCTGAAGCCTGTTACTTAAGCCCTCTACCTGGATGGTGATGCAAACCTCTCTGGGAGGAGCTACTCTGAGCTAAACTTGTCTGCAAAGAACAAGTTAATGGAGATATAGGCTGCATGTGGAGGAGTCTGGAATCTGAGTGCAATGGGTAGACATGTGCCATCCCTGACAGGACATGTCCCTGTTGCATCTATGGCTATCTCAAACCTAGTGCTCTACTGGAAGACCAAACCATCCCTTTGCAGCCACACATGCTGTGATGTTGTTTCCAACTCCTTTTATATGACATTGGCATTGTTTTAAGTAATTCATGTAGCTTATATATTTATTGTCCTTAATATATTAGTGCATTATTCATGTCAATTAAAGATTAATGAGAAAATGCTAGAGAGTTAAAGAACTATAATTAATGGATTAAGTGATTTTATACTATAGCTATAATTGATTAACTTGCTCTAATATCCCTTGTGGGAGCATGAAAATTTGTTACTACCACCACAACTCTGTGAATTCTCGAATGAAACACACACACACACACACACACACCCACACACACACAAAATCACAACTCAATATTTAAAATGCCTTAAACAGCACAATGGTTGGGCAACTCCCAGACGTTCATGTTGCTAATGCTTCTACTCTTAATTACTTAATTACTTAATAAAATCTATATTCCATCTTTACTACCCCAGATCAATTGAGGGACTTGGTCCAGGGGCCACTCTTCCCCAGCATTACGTGATTGTATACTCTCTCTTCTGCAGTATTCAAGTCTGGTCCTTGTTCTTCCCAGCATGGTGGTACTAAATTTTCCTTCCAACTTTGTTACCTTGCCTGCTAATATTAATCTCTTTCTCCCTGCCCAGTTATTGGCTTCTGGCAAATTTATTTACTGCCTAGCAGCAGGGACACTCAGCATCTCACCTGCAGGATTGTCATGCAATTTGGGAACCCATAATACCATTTCCTCAGTCAAGCATATTTAAACCTTCACAAATGAATTGTCAATTTTTATAGAAGTTCATATAATACTGTCTTCTGAACTCATATGATTGTTCATATAATTCTGTCTTCTGAACTCATATGATTGTTGAATTGAAACTACTAGCCACACCAAGTCTTGGGTCTCTGTGGAAAAACACTGAAACAGCAGGCTATAAGCTATTGTAAACAGGCAGCTTCTGTGGAAATTTACCAGCCCGAGTAGTCATAGGTCTTATAAATAGTATCAAAAGATTCAACCAGAGCTCCCAGGATCTAAACCTCCAGCTTGAGAACAGACAGGGGCAAGTTGTCCTCTGAGAGGCTCTAACCAGCAGCTGACTCAGACAGATACAGACATCCAGAGCCAAACAGTGGATGGAGCTTGAGGACTCTTATAGAAGAATAGGTGAAGGATTGTGGGCCCTAAGGAGATAGGAACTGCACAGGAAGATCAACAGAGTAAACCAACCTGAACCCTCGGAGCTCTCAGAGACTGAATCACCAACCGTGGAGCATACCTAGTCTACACAGATCTAGCTCCATGGGCTGGACCTAGGCCTCCCTGCACATATGTTGCAACTGTGCAGCTTGGTTTTCATGTAGGTGTCAAACATCTGGAGTGGGGCTATCCCAAAACATGCAGCCTGTATATGGGGTATGGTCTTCTAGCTGGGTGCCTCATCTGGCCTCATGGGAGAGGAAGCACCTAGCTTCTCAGAGACTTAAATTGGCAGGGTGGGGATACAGGAGGAGGGGTACTCAGAAAAGAAGAGATGGGGAAGGATTTTGGGAGGAGGTGACTGGGATGGGTTATAAAGTGAATAAGCAAAAATAAAATTAAAAAAGAAAAGAAAAATAAATAAATAAATAGGCAGCCTCGGTGGACAGTACCAACGTAGATAAGGACAAGTGAATCATAGGCAGAGTCATAGTGACCTGTCCCCTGAACCTACACTCAGCTGAGACCCTGTTCTGAAAGGTAACTGTACTCCCCCTGAACACCTATGCTCCCATGCCATTCCCTTTCCCACATTCTGCCTTTTTGTGTTTATAACCCTTGTGTAAATAAGTAAATTTGATGTGATTTAAATAACTAAATAAATTAAAAAAAAAAAAAAACTACTAGCCAAATACAGTGTTGAACTACATTAAAGATTGGTAAACTAGGCATGTTGGCACAAACTCTTAATCCCAACATTTGGAAAGCGGAAACAAGCAGATTTTTCTGAGTTTGAGGCAAGCTTGTCTACACAGTGAGTTCCAGATTACCCAGGACTACATAGTAAAATCTTGTTTCACACTAAACAGAAGAAAACTAATAACCAAAAAGTGTTACAGGGGATCAGTGGTTAACTGTACTTGCTGATCTTAAGGAGGACTAGAGTTTGGTTGTAATGCCCATGTTGGGTGCCTTACAACTATTTATATTCAAGCTATAGAGATTTGATGATATCTACTAGCATCTGTCAGTATCGAATACACCTGTTCTCTCATTATCTATCTATCTATCTATCTATCTATCTATCTATCTATCTATCTATCTATCTATATATACTATATATATATATATTATATATACACATACACACACACGTATATATATTTCCTTCTACCTCCTCTATCACTATATACATACACACACACAGAGAGAGAGAGACAGACTAATTCACAGGAAGTAAAAATACAATCCATGCTTAAATTAAAAAATGATATCAATACACTTTGAGCACTGACAGACCTAAATATGTCATATGCTTGTCATTCTACAATTAAACAGACTAAAGTGTTGACCCAGGATTTTCTTTCTTTTCCATGTACACATTCAGACATTCAGATATTAAAGGTTTATTCTGAGGCTTTGTATGTTGATTTCACAATGGAACAATATTGTATCATCACATGTAAGCAACTCTTTAATTGTAACAATTTTGAAAATTTGGGAATGGACTTGGTTTAAAAAATTAATTTCTCTGGTAATTTCATTTGATTTTATGTTTTAATCAAACATAATTTTATGATGTGTTAATTGATAGCTGATTTACATTTCTACTTTCTGTTCCATATTGATAGGAAAAGACAATGTGAATTGAAACAAATTTTTTTCAAATATGCACTGAATGAATACTTTTTCTTACTCTTTGGAGACTTTATTTTTTACTAAGTTTCAGTTCTGTAGAATCCCTGATTAGAACTTAACACATGTTTAAAAAAATTTGTCACACAAAGTATAAGTAGGATGTTTAGGTATTTGTTTGGCACCTGAATTGTCAGAAAGCTGACAGGGAGTATCTTATGCAGCTATTTTGGAATGCTGGGATCAGGCAAACTACAGAATATCCAGCAGAGTAGTTGGGCAACAAAAATATATATTTATACTTTAGAAAGGTGATTCAGCACTTAGCATTGGAAGATGATGACCTGGGACTTTATATCCTCCAGGCTCTATCTTTTAATACATTGCAGTTGTATGGCCCATATCTGATTTAGTGGTGCTCAGATCTTCATTCATGCTAAACACAAACTCTTCCCACTAGTCACATCCAGTGCCACACAGCAATTTATTCTTTAGGAAAAAAACTACTTCATCAATATCTACTTAAGTAAACTTGTAAAAGACAAAAACCTTATAGTTTTATACTGTAATGACATTTTTTGTAGTTCATAGGTCGCATAGTTCAGTTGTACTACTGATCATTTTCCTCCCCTGGAAGCTTGAATGTTTACATCTAGTATCATACAATTATATTATAATATGTATGATATACATATTACATGTGACTATATATGTATACATTATATACATTACATACATTATATAATATATACAAATGTAAAATGTATTACATATATATGTATATACAATGTAATTTTGGTAGCTATATAATAATATGATGCCTTTTAATATTGTCAGACATTCTTTTTATTATTTTGCCTTCCTATAGTCTTCCTTCCCTCTTCTTTCTCCTGATTCTTCAGTGTACCTCCCCTCAACAGGTTCTAGAGCAATAAACATGTAATAAAAATTTTAGTAAGTAACAACTCAGGAATATCTTAGGAGGTGTTAGCAACTTGGAGGTTTGGAAGTGGACCAGCTGTTGAATTTTTAAAGTTCATTAAAATATAAGGTTCTGAACTGTTGAGAGTCACTACTAGAATAGAAGATTTTCTTGGAAGTGGCTGAAAAAGGACACTCTGCAAACTGGTGAGTTACCTGTAGGCTACCTATACCCTCAGGCTTTTGTGAATTATCATCTATGATCGGTTGGCCTTTGATGATAGCTATCTTGAATTATCCCTGCCTTTGTGTGTAACCACTTACAAATATTTCTGCAATTAAGCCCAGTAAAGCATTTGTCGCTAAATTAGACTTTTTTAGTAACCTTAATTTGATCTGTTCTCTGTATCCTATTGAATAAGTAGATGTTTGCTCATATCTCCACAGAATAGTTTCACAAAATAGGTGATAGGAAAAAATGCAGGAGTGATGGTGGGGAACTGTAGGTGGGCTTGTGTCAAGGTGTACCTACCCCTATAAAATTATGCCACACAGCATATCTTATATGAGAGGTTTTCTGGGGGACTAGGGAGTAAAATCTCATCTTGGTGTGGATCCAGGAAGGAGAGATAAAGGCAGATAAGCATACAGACAGAAAAACCAGAGAAGGAAGAAAAGGACAGACACATAAAGAATGAGAAAGATAAGAGATGAGACAGAGCTAGAGAGATCAGGGTTGGCTGAAAGCCATTATATGTGTATGAGGTGTGGACCTGGTGGTGGCTGGTTATATTGCAAGCAGCTGTTACATCTATGAGTTCAGGCCAGTGGGAATGTCTGTTTGCTAACAAGACTGCCTTGAGAAACAACTTAGCATTCTCCTAGTTGAAGTTTAGTCCTGTGCATGGTTTCTCCTATTGTTAAGGTACTCTTAACAAGTTGTAAGTTTCTTTCTGGGAGGATTCAACTTTCTCAGAGTCCATTGTTTCAATATTCTGATGGCCAATATGAGGGCCACAAGTACCTCTGTAGACCTGCCAGGTTCAACACAGTCAAATTGAGAAACATTACCAATCAGTTCACTGTGATCAATCAGTGAAAACACTTTGAGAATCCATCTTACTCAACCACCATCTGGCTATAAAATGTGAATGGCTTCAAGCAAATTCTGATCAGGCAAGCTTATGAACAGTGAGGGTAATATTAGTAATGGACTGTGTAACAAGAGAGATGGGGCAAAAAAGTTTATTCTGCTTTGCAGAATTTTGCTTTTTGGATTTATAAGTTTAGTTTGTTTTCTCAGTTTGTTTTGACTGTTTTCACAGAAAATTAATTATAATGAGTACACTCTTAATTAACAGTCAGATTCTATAATCAAATGATAACTCTATGAATGAGAGTCTTTGTTAATGGATGAGCTCCTTAGAAGAAGATTGCAGGATTTTATGATACTCAGAACCTCTGTGTCTATAACTTCGCTGAATAAGAGTACTAGGGATACAATATTTAAAAGGAACTTCAAGGCTCTGACATGCCCAGGATGACAGGTGAGGAGGCCACAACATTGGCCCAAACACCAACACCAGGAGTGACAGGACTAGCAGAATCCACTGACACAGGAAGACCCACTAGGCCAGTAGCATGGGTTACTTCCAGTCTGAGCCAGTGACCTGAGGAGACCTTGGGCCTAGCTCTGTGATCCAATCCCACGACACCCATAGGAAGCTCTACTCAGGTGCTCTAACATGCCCAGGATCACAGGATCTCAGGAGCTTGGTAACACAGGATTTCAGGATCCCAGAATCAGCTTGACTCCTAGTAGCTCTGACACACACAGGATCTCAGGATCACAGGATCCCCAAATTACAGGAACAAAGAAAAATCTAAACTCTGAGAAAAGTACCCAATTCATTCTAGGAGGACAAAATTATGCTATACACTAAAACTACACACAGACCCAACAAAGAAAGAGAAATTCAGATCAATCTTCCTTAGAACATCCATTCAAAAATACTCAATAAAATTATGGAAGCTGAATCCAAGAACACATCAGTACAATAATTCACTACAACCAAGAAGGTTCATCCCAGGTATTCAGGGATTGTTCAATATAAGAAAATCCATCAGTTTTAATCAACTTCATAAACAAACTCAAGTAATAAAACCACATGATCATTTCATTAGATGCTGAAAAATTATTTGAGTAAATTCAACATGCCTTCATGTTAAAAGTCTTGGAAAGATTAGGAATTCAAGGTCCATACCTCAACATAGTAAAAAGCAATATACAGCAAACCAGTAGACAACATCAAACTAAATGGAGAGAACTTGAAGCAATGTCTTTAAAATCAGGAAATAGACCTAGCTGGTCTGCTTCCCTTGAAGACATCATATCCTGAACCACTGGAGGAACCACTGCACTCAGAGCGCAGAGGAACCAAAACACTCAAGAGCAGCTAGAACTGGACTCAGAGTAGCAGGATTTCAGGATTCAGAGGTAGCCTGAGTACCAGGATGACTGACATATATATATATCTAGATCAGAGACCCAAATTAATGATACAAATGAATTGTGTTCACATAGAAAATTTAGTAGAAACAGGAACTGATGTTAGTATACTTTCTCAAAAGTCTTGCAATCCAACTGACTACTTCCAAAGTTTTACATACAATTTATGGAATATGTAAATTATCAGGAATAAGACAAAGTGTCTAGTGAATTACCTATGTGGAAACTGAAGTAAAAAATGGGAAGTTGGGAAACTTATATGACTGGCATAAACACAAATATAGGGAAAGGTATCTTTCACAACACTGAGTATGTAAATTATATTCCTGAAATTCCAGAAAACAGCATATGAGTAAATTAAGTCTGATATGGTAGTTCCTCCTATGGAAGTTATTGATAATGGTGATGCAGAAAAACTCAAACTATGCCCCTGTTCAGAAACAAGACATCAATTATCAAATTTCCAAATTCATAAAAGAGGACACTCTGACATATCCCTTGCCCTGAAAATGTCTACCCAACTGTCCAATATAGCAAAACAGTGCCCATAAACATAATAAAAATTCCAGGCACTTGAACAACTATAAAAGAATAGCTTTAGGCTCAACATCTAGAAGAGTCTACAAGTCCCATGGAATTCCTCTGTTTGTTGTAAAAAGAAATCAGGAAAATAGAGAACGATACTAGATATGAGAAAGTTAATTCAACCAAAGGAACATTTATTTCCAAATTTCTTTTAACATCATTCTTACAAAGATCCTAGCCTACAATAATAACTGACTTTGAAAATTGCTTTTTCACAATACCCTTGCAGGAGCAGGATAGGTAAAATTTTGCTTTCTCAATACCTACTCTGAAATGGCAAACTGCTTATTATGCTATTAGAGGATCTGAATTCTAACTCCAACTGTGTTCTCCATCCCTGGAGCAAGTCCTGTGGATTCACATAGCCCAACTTCTGACTGGCACTGGTGTAGAGTGAAACACACATCCTCTGTCCCTCTAGCAGCAGCCCTAGCCCTTGGGGGATGGTCAGAAGTGGGACCCAAATTCAACTCAACACCATGCATACACACTACAACCCAGCAGGGGGTGGCATCTCTGTGAAGATCTATAATCTTAAGACAATTGAAACTCCAAGAACACTGAGGCTGACTCTAGATAAGTCTCCTAGCAATGAGGGATATGCAGCCTAAAACTGGCCATCTCCTCTAACCAGGCAAGAGTTCCAGTGGAGGAATTGGACATGTTAACTCAACTGCAAAATCTTAGACCCACAATTATCCCTCCTAGTGCTGTGTCCATTTCAGCTGCTTTTGTGAACCTCCAAAGAACACCAAGGAGACAATTTTGATGCAATCACAGTAGGGGCTTTATTAAAGTTGACTTTGGCCACCTGCCACAGCAAGAGAGAAAGTTAAGCCCCAGCCTTATCAGGATAAGATTTTAGGAAAGGTAAGCAAGAGAAGGTTTCCAGGCTGGTAAACATTTAATCAAATGAGTATATAAGGCAACCTGTGGGTGCTCTGAAGTAAAATCAAGAAATTCACAAAAGCCTGAAAGTACATCTGAACTATCAGACTAATCCTGATTTTGTTTCTAGGAAGTAGCTAGAGAGGAATCTCTAGGTGAGCTAGAGAAAGCTGATTGGTTCTTGTGGAACTTGGGTGCAGCTTGGGTTCAACTGCAGGTCAAATTCTCAGGCTCTTTTTTTTGAAAATGGAGATGGTCCCAAGATGGAGTATGTTTGGCCTTTCACTACAAGATGTACAGCAATAAAATATGGACAACTTGAAGGGGCTGGGATTGAACTTAGGTCTTTATCCTAAAGCAGCAAGTACTTTACACGACTGAGCAATCCCAGTCAGGTTTGAATTTGTTTTTCAATTAAGAAACATGGGTAGCGCCATTTTCAATTCACAGGTACTTTATTATATATCCTAGAATAGAAGGTAAGCTAGTAAGTCACTCTGCTCAATTTCCTGCCTAAGGAAAGAGAAGAAATAATTTGTTGGCTAATATGGAAATCAACAGTCATATTTAATATGACTGTTTTTAATATTTAGGCTACATTCCCAGATGGTCTGAATTCTGAGGAGAGTCACTTTATGCCCTTGTATCTCAGTTTTTTCATCAGAAAAAATAATAAATACACTTTTTTCTGAATATAATCCTGAAAGATTATTTGAAGTAGATGCAGGAAACACTTTGGGTAGTGTCTGTTCCATAAGTCTTTATTTTGCCAAAAGATTGATGAATTTCAGAACATTTTATGGATTCTTTGAAAGTTGTAAGGCTAACACAATGTAAGATAAAAACTAGAATCATGAATGAGTCCATTGTGGGTAAGTTTCAGAGTTTTAAAATTTAAACAATGTTATTTATTTATGTGTATAGTAGGCATGAGTGACAGTCAGAGGCCAGCCTGTGGAATTCGCTTTCTCTTCGTCACTCTATTGGTTCTGTGGATTGAACTCAGGTCACCTGTCTTTTGTAGAAAACACATTTCCTTGTGTTTTACTCAATGTCCCGAGGTCTAAGAAGTTTTAAAGATTTATGAGGCTAACCATATTGCTTATAAACCAGTGATTTGTTTCTAATTTATATATATCTCCACCATCCATGGTATCAGTTACAGACAGCTTCTTGGCTATGGGTTGAACTCAATGCTCACTTCCTCTTTCCAGTTATGGGACCCTGTTGGCATGAACTTATATGAATCTTGTGAGTGTTGAAAGTCCTCCCTCTCACATTGATTAGTTTTAGGCCTCTGTGTTAACTCCCATCTAACACAACATGACTTTGTGATGTGGGTTGGCTGAGCCACTGATCTATGGGTATAGCAGTATATTATTAGGAGTCACTTTATTGTTACATTCCTTCAACAGAATAATAGCATCAGATTTTCTCATGGACCATGACTTATCTAGTCTCAGACTCTTGGCACTATGGCAACTTTAGGAATGGCTTCCATCTCATGATGTGAGTCTTATATATTCTGGAGTTTTAAAGTGGTTGGTTATCCCATAACATTTGGCCATTATCAACCTGTGTATCATGTAGACAAGTCACTGTGTAGATGGTAATTTAGAACTGGAGATATTGATGATTACCTTCCTCCTTTAGTAGTGTGGAGAATACTTTACAGCAGTACAATCACTAATCAATAAGGCTGAAGTTTCACAACTGTTACAGAGAGCACCTAAGAGATATACAGAATAATGCAAATATATGTGTGTGGGGAAATTTTGGGGGTAAAATTGATTTGGTATTCTTTGTGTTTATTATATCTTTGATCAACTTGAGAATATATGATTTTAAATATCAGATAAATAATAAAAGATGAAAGAAAATCATTATCACCAATAATAAGATCCATGCATCTTTAAATATAATAATTATGACAAATCTTTAGTTTGTTCACTGAGTTTTATATTTACAGATAATTCTGACTTATGTCCTTGCATTCTTCATTTCCCTTATTGTTACACTGTAAATCTTTAAGGGTTATTTTCCTCCTGTGTCTATGCAATCTATCCTGGTTTCCTCACACTGTTGTACAGTTTGGTAAGGGACACATCCTTGAACAGTTTCACTTTAGACACAGTATTCCCAAAGATTAGCCTGATGTCAAACTTACAGAATAATTTACAGAATACTGTTCTCTGTTTTGGTGAATTATTCTTATACATTTTTGAATGCTATGTAGAACAAAGACTTCTGATACCTCTAATAGTTGTCCTATACTGCATCAAAAGATTTATAAAGTATATTTCCATTTCTATTTTCTACTCAAGTAATATTTTTCAGAATCATCAAACAAATGTCATACATATAATGATAATGTTAGACTGATGGAATTGCTTATAATTATTTAATGTTTTTTGCACAAATACTGACATAAAGTTAGACTATTTAACTTGTGCTGTGAAAATAATTTCCAGGGGTAGTTCTTTAGTGGATTAATATTTTTCAGAGTAGGTATTGAAAAAGCAAAACTTTACCTATCCTGCTCCTGCAAATGACAAAAGCAGACAGATAAATAATGAGAAAGGTAAGAGATGAAACAAAGCTAGAGAGATGTTGGTTGGCTGGAAGCCATTTTAAGTGCAGCAATTAGCACACCTGGTGGACCTGGTGGTGGCTGGTTCAAACAAGCCTGGGTAATAACATTCTTCATGGAGAGTATCTCTTACAAATATTTCTGCAATTAAGCCCAGTAAAGCATTAGCCACTCAATTAGACATTGTTAGTACCCTTAATTTGATCTGTTCTCTGTATCCTATTGAATAAGTAGATGTTTTCTCATTTGCTATGGAATAGTGTAACAAAATAGGTGATAGGAAAAAATGCAGGGGTGATGCATTCCTTAGCTTATGGCTGTGTCTCTCTGGCTTCTCTCTCTTCTGTGTCACATGGTAGTTTGATTGATCCCCAAATTTACATTTTATTTCTTATAATGACACTGCTTACTGGATTCAGAGTTTGCTGAATCCAGTATGGTCTTACTTCAACTTAGTAACAGGAGCTCAATAATTTATAGTCCATTCTATTTGCTACAGTCTTATCTTCTTTACTAGCCAAAAAGTTTTTGTAAAGACCTCAAATGTGTATCTTCTCTTCAGTAACATATTAAAAACATTATAAGAAATCTAAAGAACACACACATTCTGGAAAGTAACAAAGCTTGGATGGATGGCCATATTCATGACAGCTTTGGTGATATGAAGATAAACTCTATTTAGCTACACATTCTCACTCAAAAGGAATTTACATAAAGTATGAGTAACCATTTCACAAAGAAAGAATTGAAAAATGGCAATAGTACTGCATGAAAGGTAGGTAGAACACATTGGACTTCATGCTGGGCTGCTGAATTTCTCTAGCATTTCTTGAGACAAAAACACCAATAGCAACAAAATGCATTGATCAGTGGAATTGAATAGAAAACCCAGATATAAATCACATACCTATAGACACCTTATGTTTGACAGAGAAGTCAAAATTATACAATAGAAAAAAGAAAGCATCTTTAACAAATGGTGCTGGTCTAACTGGTAGGTAGAAGAATTCAAATAGATCTATGTCTATCCCCCTGCACAAAACTAAATTCCAAGTGGATCACAGACCTCATCATGGTGGAAGGAGAAAAGCAGCTTTGAATTCCATGGGGCCATGTGTTGGGCCATGAAAGGGCATATTGGGTTGCCATGGGCCTGGAACCCTGAGACTGCAGGTGTTTAGCCATGACCCCAGAACCCAGGGCCCTAACACTGGTCTCATCTCCATTTACCTGTAGCTTCAATCACATAAGACACAGGTAGAGGACATGACTAACAGTCTTCTGCCTTGAGTTTTACATATTAATAAGGCCAGAGGCATAGATAATTAAGTTATTCCTCCCTGGTTCCTACTCCTTTCCACTGGGTATAGAAAGCAAGCCTTCCCCAGGCTCTGTAGGGGTGTATGCACATCCAGATCCAACTGCCACCATGGATAATAAACTTCCCTTTGGAAACACAGTCCATGTGTCTTCTCAGGCCTGCTTCCAGCGTCTGGGACCCTAGACCTTCTCGAATATGTGGGAACCTTCACCACGGAAAAGCACTGGGACCCTGGCCCTGGACTCTGCAGCTGCCTCTGGCCTCCAGGACTCCTCTGCCACCAGCCCTCAGGACTCCCCGCAGGCCACCTCCGCCTTGGCCTGGCCGGGGGTACACCTCATGTTTTTTTCCTACAGACACGAATGTATGTGTGTGTACATGTATATGTATGTATATTCACATATATGTGTAGCATGCACACATACATGTAGATATAATTAAAAATAAGTATATCTACGATTCATGCCCTATATACAGTAGAACATCCCCATGAAGTTTTCTTCTTAATCTACTCACAATAGGAAATGCTAGATGGCAGCCAGCCTTGAGTTTTCCACTTGGTCACTTATCCACCTCTGGATTTAAAACACATGGTCAGACTAGGGTGAATTTTTATTGAGTCACATTATGCTTCAAGCATCCAGTCTTATAAAATAACAGGGACCTAACAGTCACATATAGTTAGTCTGCCATCAAGGTGATTGTGGGTTTTATGACCACACTGAATAAACCAGGCTCATCCCAGGCCACATTTCACCAAGTGTCTTTGAGGTGGCCAGCGTCAGGCTTCTGATGAAGTACAGAGTAACCCAAGCCCATTCATGTCACAATTCAGAGATGGATTTTGATTAGCTGGCCTCTAATGCTGACACCACCTGATGGACAAGGACAATGTTTAATAAAGTTTGCTCTTGCAACCTTCAACAGGGCAGAATATACCCAGATAAGCTGGGGGACACTCTTAAACTGCTTCCCCCAGCACCTGTGGGGGAAGTCATTGTAGGATTAGAACAGGTTACATCTGATAGAATGGCTGACAACACATTGTCTGAAGGCTTAATTGGCTCATTGTGAGACAGTTAATGGAAGCCCAGGGCACTGGTCTCTCACCTCCAGCAGAATGAAATTTGTTTGCATTAGAATGTTTAGAGAGCAGATGACAGTCCATAGTCCCAGCATTTACAGGGTATTCCTTTTGATGTCTTTGACATCAGCCATTCTCATTGAGATGAGTGCTCAGCTCTCTCTTGACCTTCTCCCTGAGCCTCCCTCACTAGCATATGCCTTGCTCAGCATCAACTTCACTTTATTAAAATTTGGATCACTAAATAGATTAAAAGACCCTTAAGAGCCAGGTACTCATTTACTTTGTATTATCAGAGTCTAGTACAGGTTCTGCCTTGACACTTTTCACTTTTGCTGCACTGACTTAAGTTAAGAAAATTCTGGGTGCAACAGGGGAATCTGTGAAGTTTCAGTGTAAGTCGATCATTTAGTAAAAACTGAAAGGCTAGAAGAAGAAAAGGCATTAATACAGAGGTAGGGGAAAGCACTTCTTAATTGCTGTCTTGGCATTTGTCTAAAGCAATCAAATTAATTTCTTTCTTTCTTTTTATGTATCTTTTATTGAATATTTTATTTACATTACAGATGTTATCTCCTAACCCCATTACCCGCCCCCTCCCCGCCAACCCAGGAACCCCTATCCCATCCACCTCCTAGTACTTCTCTGTTGATATGCCCCTACCTACTCCCTACTCCCACCACCTGTCCACCCTCGAATTCCCCCATATATCAAATTAATTTTTTGAGATATGATTCTGTTGGAATTATCAATGAGTAAATGTAGGATAAGAATGATACCATCCCAGAATAAAATACAATGAATACTAATCATAAAATTGCTGGATTAATGCAAGACAACTGTAAGATATTTATTGATAACCCTGAAAAAGAAGGAATTTAAGTTTTAAAATTACCTATAATGTATACCCTATAAAAAAGCTCAAAGACTTACAAAACAATAATTTTCACATAAAATTTACCTCACAAATGTCAATATTCCACCCTTCTAAAGTATACAGAACACTTTGCAACTGGTTTTTATTAGGCATTTACTAATATTTTCCTGGCTTAAATCCTTACATATTAAAATACTATTTATTTAATTTGTTAGAACATAAATTCTACACCATTATTAATTAATAATGTCAGATTACTACTGGGTGAACAATTTTTTCATTTTTTTCCAAATAAATACTTAATATAAATATGAGCTGGTTTTGGGTAAAATGTTTCTGATTCCTAATGAAATATAGGGGTTTCCTATGGTAGTTCTCTGATAATGAGTAAGGTTTCACCATTATTTAAATTCTTATAAATACATTTCAAATTTTAAATAACAGATTTCTGTATAAATACAGAAGTTTAATTACCTATCATCTTATTCTCTTACATGGATCTTGTTTGTGGTCTAAAGATTGAGTTTGTGATTTGCCATAGTCTTGGCATTTGTAAGGTTTCCCTCTAGTATGCATGCTAAATTTGTTTTTCAAATATGATTTCTGAGTGTAGGATTTTCCACATTCTTTATGTTGGTAATGATTTGTTGGAATACGGACTCTGTGGTCACCATGAAGATTTGAGAACAGCATAAAGGATTTGCAACATTTACTATATTTGAAAGGTTTCTCTCAGGATAGATTCTAGTGATGAGGCTGAAGAGTTGACGACTTTGGAAATAAATGTCCACTGTTACCACATTTTTCAGATTTGTCTCCTGTATGGATTCTCAGCTGAGAATAAAAATTGAGAAGAACGAATAGGATTTCCTGCATTCATTACACCTATATTATTGCTTTCCAGTATGGATTCTTTGATGACCTTAGAGACATTAACACCAGATAAAAGATTTGCCACATTCTTTACATTTGTAGGGTTGAACTCTAGAGTAGATTCTGTAGTAAGCTTGAAGACATTGAGAACCATGTAAATAATTTATCATATTTACTACATTTCTAAGGTCTGTCTACTACGTGGATTCTGTAGTGAAATCTGAGACTTGAGGAATGGGTGAAGGGTTTCCCCACATTCATTACATTTGTAAGGTTTCTCACCAGTATGAATTCTGTAGTGAACATGAAGTTGTGAGGACTCAGTAAATGATTTGCCACATCTATTACATTTGTAAGATTTCTCTCCTTTATGGATTTTGTGGTGAACTCTAAGACTTGAGAAATAGCTGAAAGATTTTCCACATTCATTACATTTGTAAGGTCTGTCTCCAGTATGAATTCTGTAGTGAACATGAAGTTGTGAGGACTGTGTAAATGATTTGCCACACTTATTACATTTGTAAGGTTTGGATCCTGTATGGATTCTGTGGTGAACTCCAAGACTTGAGGAACAGGTGAAAGATTTCCCACACTCATTACATATGTAAGGTTTGTCTCCAGTATGGATTCTGTAGTGAATTTTAAGATCTGATGACCGGTTAAAGGATTTCCCACATTCATTACATTTGTAAGGTTTCTCACCAGTATGAATTCTGTAGTGAAATTGAAAATGTGAGTACCATGTAAATGATTTACCACACTTATTACATTTGTAAGGTTTGTCTCCTGTATGGATTCTGTAGTGAACATTAAGCTCTGAGGAACAGGTGAAAGTGTTTCCACATTGGTTACATTTGTAAGGTTTGTCTCTTTTACGGATGCTTTGGTGAGCTTCAATTTTTGGTGACTGGGTAAATACTTTGGCTTTCGAGTACTTCTCCTTTATGGTCTGAAAAATGTGGAAATATATATGTATAGAAATTCAAGAATTTTTGACATGTTAGGTCATTGAAAATAATTCCTTTAATATTCTTTATATTGTCCCTCTCTAATTTTAAAACACATTTTATGAAACATATCATATATTTTCTAGTATATACAAAAATCATCAGCAATTATTCAAAATAACAGATTACTTGAAGCAAAATTTTTTCCAACTATCACCCTAGAGTAAATTTTTCGTCTTCATTATGCTTCTTGATTACAAATATGGACACAAATCATGTTTCAAATCCTTTCTGAAAACAATGAGAGAAATAAAGAACTACAATATTCATTTCAGGATTGATTCCTAGTCAAAGATAAATTAATAGTTTTAATATCACAAAGATTATTTGTAAGACAGAAACATAATAAAAATCTAAGTGTATCAGTTAAAAATCGTGTCAGGCACATGAGAAATGAAGATTTAAAACTGTTCTCAAATCTTAAAGAAAATTCACTGAGACACATACATTCCATATAACTCTGAGAAATTTTAATCATGTTAAAAATCATAATGTGCATAAAATCAATTTTTCTACAATAATCATATGTAAAAGTATATTTCAAATTAAAGTATGATATTCTGAAACTAAAATTTGAAAAGTCAAACATTATTTTTGAAATACAGTAATAAATCCCTGATCTGCACATCATTCTCTGGTAGACAGCTCTCTCTGCATCCTTGGAGGTCTGCTGCCACCCAGCCAATAATGCAAGATCCCCACTCCCTAACCCTGCAAGATAGGTTCCCTGGCAAGTACAACAGAAAAGATCTGCCCCATCCATCCCATGTTCCATCTTCAGTACTCACAGCTACTTGTGATCCCAGATTTTGCACCCATCAGAAATCACTAGCTTTGTCTGCATACCTTGATGACAGCTCATTTCCTGAGCAAATAGAAATTTGAAGCCACCAGGCACTACCAACTAATCCAGCATCTCTAGAATGCTGCTGCCACAAAGGACAACACAACTCTACCTGGAATTCCACAGAACTGCAACCATCAAGGTATACCAGGCCTTCCAATACCAGAGACAACAAGCACATGGGAAGAACATATTCAACAATACCCAGAGCATTATTTCACAACAAGAAAACAGAACATATATATATACTGTGTATACTATATTTACTTGCAAACTTTTATACACTAGCAAACCCTGTATATACTAGCAAAACGTAATTGCAATAAAATGGCCTTAAATCTCATGTTGTGAAGATGATACAGACCATTTAAAAATGAATAAATCCACTATAGTACAGGAAAATACAATAAAATATGTAGATGTCCTTAAAGAGAAAAATAAATAAATCCTATGAAATACAGGAAAATACAATCAGATGGATGCAAGGAATGAATAAAAATGTTCACAATCTGAAAAGAATAAAAGAAATAATAAAACACAAACTGGCAAACCTAGGGAAAAGAACAGGAGCTTTTTACACCTGCATCACCAATCAAATAAAAGATATGAAAGAGATAATCTCAGATGTAGAATATATGATAGAAGAAGATAAATTGGATAAAGAAAATTCCAAGTCTAAAATATTTCTAAAAGAGATTTACAGGAAATTTGGAAAAGTATGTAAAGGCCAAACCTCAAAAAGTATGAATTGAAGAAAGAGAAGATTCCCAGCTTAAAGGCCCAGAAAATATTTCCTACAAAATCATGAAAGAAAATTTCTCTATCCTAAAGACATATATGGTTTAAACATATATGTAGTTTACAGAACACCAAATAGATTGGATCCAATATTTAATCCTCCTAGTATAATACCCAAAAGACTAAATGTACACTACAAAAGGAAGAATACATAATGCTGCCAGACAAAAAGGTTATAAAACATATAGAAACAAAGTTATCAGAATAACACCTTACTTCGCAACAGATAATATAAAAGCTGGAAACGACTAGACTTAAGATACTACAGATATCAGACCAGAACCTATATCCCCAAAACATTAAATTGCCATAAATGAAGAAAGCCAACAAAATCTATAAGCAAAGCAAATACAATGAAAATTTTCTATTAATACAGCCCTATAAAAAGTAGTGGGAGGATAACTCAAGCACTAGAAGGGTAAATACAACCCCCCAAAAAACAAGAAATAAATAATTCACACCAGGAATAGCAAAGGAAGAGAAACACACACACACACATGCACATGCACACACACATTCCCTACACAAATATCAAAATTACCAATTTTAACAATCATTCCTCATTAATATCTATCAATATAAATGGAAGGAATTTCCGAGTTTAAAAAAAAAAAAAAAAAAAAAAAAACAGACTAAATTTATGGATGTGGTAATCAGGATCCACCATTTTGCTATAAAAAAAAAAAAAAAACCTCAGCAACAAAGACAAACACTACTTCAGTGGAAAGTCCTTGATAAAATGTTGTTCTAAGCAAATAATCAAAAGAAACACCTGGAGTAGACAGTCTTATATCTAATTAAAGAGAATTTCAGCCAAAATAATCAGAACAGATGGTTAACAACACTTTGTATGTGTAAAAGGAATAATCTACCATGTGAAGTCTTAATCTGAACTTTTACGCCACAAATGAACCCAGATTCATAAAAAACTTTAGCAAAGCTCAAAACAAACAATGAACAACACATAATAATAGTGGAAGATTTCAACACCCCTATCTCAGCAATAGACAAATAATCAAAACAGAAAATTAACAGACATTATGAATCACATGAACCTAACAGATATATACCCAACATTTCACCCAAACACAAAATAATATATATTCTTCTTAGTGAGTCACAGAACATTCCCCAAACTGACCAGATAATTCAACATATATTAAGCCCCATTAAATGCAAATAGACTGAAATAAGTCCTGGTATATGTTTCATATCACATGAATTAAAGCTGGATTTCAAAAATAGAAAAACAGAATGCCTGCAAAATCATAGAAATTGAATAATTCTTAAATCAATGACCATCAAGTAAAAGAAGAAATAAAGAAATTAAAGAATTTAAATTCATCTGGAAATTAAGGCAAACTATACTCAAATTTATGAGATACAATGAAACAATGTTAATTGAAAAATCATAACACTCCTTCTTAAAGAAAGTAGATAATCACATACTAGCAAATTAAAAGCACACATGAAAGCACTAGAACAAAAAGAATCAAAGTCAACAAAGAGGAATAGATGGCAGGAAAGAAAACTCATAGCTCAAAGCAAAAGATTAGAAACAAAGATAACAAAGAGAAGGAATCAAGGAAACCAAGAGCTGGTTCTGTGGGAAAATCAAAAAGACAGACCAACCCTTAGCTGAATTAACTCAAAATCAGAGAGAAAATATCCCAAATGGAAAAATCAGAAATAAAAACAAGGACATCACAACAGGCCTCAAGGAAATCCAAAGAATTATTAACTCTTATTTCAAAAGGCTCTGTGTCAAAAATTAGAAACTATAAATGAAATGTAAAACTTTCTGGATAGACTCCACATACCAAAGTTAAATCAAGATCAGGTAAACAATTAACTTAGGAAATTGAAGCAGTCATTAAAATTTCTCAACAAAAACAACAATGACATCAAAAAGCTCATGACCTATTGCTTTCAGCAGAGAATTCTACTATAATGTCAATAAAAGCTAATACCAATGCTCCTCAAACTATTCACACAAAACGGAAACAGAAGAAATATGGTCCAACTCATTCTACTAGTACAAAATGTCTCTGATACCTAAACCACCCAAATACAAAGCAATCAAAGGAAGTTACAGACCAATTTCCATTATGAACATTGATGCAAAATACTCATTAATATACTTGTAAACAAAAATCCAAGAAGACATCAAAAATATCATCCAACATAATCAAGAATTCTTAATCTCAGGTATAAAGGATCATTCAATCTATGAAAATTTATCAATGTAATCAATCAGATAAGCAAACTGAATGAATTAAAAACATGATTATTACATTAGACATAGAAAATCCTTTAACAAATTCCAGTACCCTTCATATTAAAGTTTCAAGAGATCATGGATACGAGGCATATAACTAAACACAAGAAAGGCAATAAAGAACAAGTCAATTGCAAAATCAAATTAAATGGAGAGAAACTTAAAAAAAAATCTACTCAAGTCAAGGAAAAGATAAGGCTGTCCATTCTTTCCTTGTTTCCTCACTATACTACTTAAATATCTAGTTTGATCAATAAGGCAACTAAAGGAGATCAAGAAGATATGAATTATAAAAGAAGAGGAATGGTTTCACTAACCCACCTTTAAAAGTTTTGGCCCAAAATTGGTCCTGACAAAAAGAAATTCTGAGACTAAAGCAGAGCAAAATATAAAGGCAATGATATCCAGTGACCAACTTGGGATTTTGGTTGACACCAAATGCTAACACTGTTATGACGCCATGTTGTGCTTGCAGAGTTGAGTCTAGCATAGCTGGCACCTGAGAGACTCTACCTCCAACTGTCTAAGACAGAGGCAGATAGATATAGCCAAGCATTGGACTGAGGTTGGGGTCCCCTATGGAAGCAATATAGGAAGGATTAAAGGAGCTGAAGGGGAAGGCAACCCCATAGGAATATGTGCAATGTCAGCTAACCAGCACCCCTGGAAGCTCTCAGAGACTAAGCTACTATGCAACAAGCACACATAAGCTGGTTCAAGGCCCCTGGCACATATGTAGCAGAGGACTGCCTTATTTGGCTTTAGAGACAGAGGATGTGCCTAAACTTGTAGAGACTTGGTGTGCATGGGAAGGGGATGGGGGGACGCCATCTCAGAGGCAAATCTGTGCTGGGATGGGATGAAGAACTTTGGGAAGAGAAACTGGGTGGCAATATTTTGGATAAAATATATAAAATATTAAAAAATTACTTAGGCCTTTGGCCTGGGGCGGACCTGCAGCTGGTCTGCTCCTGTGGAAACACCGGATCCTAAGACATCCTAGAGGGACTCACTGCACCTAGAGCAGAGGGTAAGACACCTTGCCCAATACCCCAAAGCCCAGAGTTACAACTGGGAGCCAGGTGGGGCTTAAGGAACTAGCAGGCACCCAAAGCCCGCCCCTCCGGACTATAACTTCCCTTGCGCCGGGAGCCTGGTCCTTTGGCCTGGTGCGGACCTGCAGCTGGTCTGCTCCTGTGGAAACACTGGATCCTGAGACATCCTAGAGGGACACACTGCACCCAGAGCAGAGGAGCAGAGGACACTTAGCGGGTCTGCGCCTGTGGAAACATCTGATCCTGAGACATCCTAAAAGACCTACTGCATCCAGAGCAGAGGGAGCTTAGGATCACAGGAACACAGAGACATTTGGAATCCGAGGAGATCTGACACAAGCAAGATAACTGGAAAGACAGACTCCAGTCAGACACAGTAAGCACAGGTAACACTAGAGCCAAACAGATGGCGAAAGGCAAGCACAAGAACACAAGCAACAGAAACCAAAGTTACCTGACATCATCAGAACCCAGTTCTCCCACCATAGCAAGCCCTGGATACTCCATCACACAGGAAAAAACAGGACTCAGAATTAAAATCACTTCTCATGATGATGATGGAGGATTATAAGAAGGACATAAGTAACTCTATTAAAGAAATACAGGAGAACACAGGTAAACAGGTAGAAGCCCTCAAAGAGGAAACACAAAAATCCTTGAAAGAATTGAGAGAGAACACAGGTAAACAGGTAGAAGCCCTTAAAGAGGAAACACAAAAATCCTTTAAAGAATTTCAAGAAAACACAACAAACAGGTGAAGGAATTGAACAAAACCATCCAGGATCTAAAACTGGAAATAGAAACAATAAAGAAATCTCAAAGGGAGACTACTCTGGAGATAGAAAACGTAGGAAAGAGATGAGGAGTCATAGATGCAAGCATCACCAACAGAATACAAGAGATAGAAGTGAGAATCTCATGCACAGAAGATACCATGGAAAACCTCGACACAACAGTAAAGAAAATGCAAAATGCAAAAAGCTCCTAACACAGAACATCCAGGAAATCCAAGATGCAATCAGGAGACCAAACCTAAGGATAATAGGTATAGATGAGAGTGAAGATTCTAATCTAAAGGCCCAGTAAATATCTTCAAAAAATTATAGAGGAAAATTTCCCCAACCTAAAGAACGAGACACTCATAAACATACAAGAAGCCTACAGAACACCAAACAGACTAGACCAGAAAAGAAATACCTCCCGTCACATAATAATCAAAACACCAAATGCACAAAACAAAGAAAAAATACTAAAAGCAGTAAGGGAAAAAGGTCAAGTAACATATAAAGGCAAACCAATAAGAATTACACCAGACTTTTCACAGAGACTATAAAAGCCAGAAGATCCTGGTCTTCTATTATACAGACCCTAAGGGAACAAACTGCCAGCCCAGACTGCTATACCCAGCAAAACTCTCAATCACTATAGATGGAGAAACCAAGATATTCCATGACAAAACCAAATTTGCACAATATCTTCCCACAAACCCAGCACTTCAAAGGATAATTGATGGAAAATGCCAACACAAGGAAGGAAACTACAACCGAGAAGAAGCATGGAAGTAATCTTCCAACAAAAAAAGGTAGCTACACAAACATAATTCCACCTCTAATAACAAAAATAACAGGAAGCAACAATCATTTTTCCTTAATATCCCTTAACATCAATGGACTCAAGTTCTCCAATAAAAAGACGTAGACTATCAGACTGGATACATAAACAGGACCCAGAATTTTGTTGCATACAAGAAACGCACCTCAGTGACAAAGACAGACATTACCTCAGAGTAAAAGGCTGGAAAACAATTTTCCAAGCAAATGGTCCCAAGAAACAAGCTGGAGTAGCCATTCTAATATCAAAAAAATCGACTTTAACCAAAAGTAATCAAAAAAGATAAGGAAGGACACTTCATACTCATTAAAGGAAAAATCTACCAAGATGAACTCTCAATTCTGAACATCTATGCTCCAAATGCAAGGGCACCTACATACATAAAAGAAACTTTACTAAAGCTCAAAGCACACATTGCACCTCACACAATAATAGTGGGGGATTTTAACACCCCGCTCTCTCCAATGGACAGATCGTGGAAACAGAAACTAAACAAAGACACATTGAAATTAGCAGAAGTTATGGACCAAATGGATTTAACAGATATCTATAGAACATTTCATCCTAAAGTAAAAGAATATACCTTTTTCTCAGCACCTCATGGTACCTTCTCCAAAATAGACCATATAATTGGTCACAAAACAATCCTCAACAGATAGAAAAAGATTGAAATAATCCCCTGCATCCTATCAGATCACCATGGATTAAGGCTGGTCTTTAATAATGACAGAACCAAGGGAAAACCCACATCCATGTGGAAACTGAACAATGCTCTACTCAATGATGACTTTGTCAAGGAAGAAATAAAGAAAGAAATTAAAGACTTTCTAGAATTTAATGAAAATGAGGAAACATCATACCAGAACTTGTGGGACTCCATGAAAGCAGTGCTAAGAGGAAAACTCATAGCTCTAAGTGCCTACAAAAAGAAATTGGAGAGAGCACACATTAACAACTTGACAGCACACCTGAAAGCTCTAGAACAAAAAGAAGCAAATACACCCAAGAGGAGTAGGCGTCAGGAAATAATCAAACTTAGGGCTGAAATCAACCGAGTAGAAACAGAAAGAACTATATAAAATATCAACAAAACCAGGAGTTGGTTCTTTGAGAAAATCAACAAGATAGATAAACCCTTAGCCAGATTAACCAGAGGGCACAGAGACAGTACCCAAATTAATAAAATCAGATCTGAAAGGGAGACATAACAACAGAAACTGAGGAAATTCAAAAAATCATCAGATCCTACTACAAATGCCTATACGCAACAAAACTGGAAAATCTGGATGAAATGGACAATTTTCTAGACAGATACCAGGTACCAAAGTTAAATGAGGAGCAAATAAACCATCTAAACAGTCCCATAACCCCTAAAGAAATAGCAGCAGTCATTAAAAGTCTCCCCACCAAAAAAAGCCCAGGACCAGATGGTTTTAGTGGAGAACTCTATCAGACCTTCAAGGAAGACCTAATACCAATTCTTTTCAAACTATTCCACAAAATAGAAACAGAAGGAACACTACCCAATTCGTTCTATGAAGCTACAATCACACTCATACCTAAACCTCACAAAGACCCAGCAAAGAAAGAGAACTTCAGACCAATCTCTCTTATGAATATCGATGCAAAAATACTCAATAAAATTCTAGCAAACCGAATCCAAGAACACATCAAAACAATCATTCATCATGATCAAGTGGGCTTTATCCCAGGAATGCAGGGATGGTTCAATATTCGGAAATCCATCAATGTAATCCACTATATAAACAAACTCAAAGAAAAAAACCACATGATCATCTCATTAGATGCTGAGAAAGCATTTGACAAAATTCAACATCCCTTCATGGTAAAAGTCTTGGAAAGAACAGGAATTCAAGGATCAAACCTAAACATAGTAAAAGCAATATACAGCAAACCAGTAGCTAACATCAAACTTAATGGAGAGAAACTTGAAGCATTCCCACTAAAATCAGGGACTAGACAAGGCTGCCCACTCTCTCCCTACCTATTCAATATAGTACTGGAAATCCTAGCCAGAGCAATCAGACAACAAAAAGAAATTAAGTAATACAAATAGGAAAGGAAGAAGTCAAAATATCACTATTTGCAGATGATATGATAGTATATTAAATGACCCCAAAAACTCCACCAGAGAACTCCTAAACCTGATAAACAACTTCAGCAAGGTGGCAGGTTATAAAATCAACTCGAACAAATCAGTAGCCTTCCTCTACATGAAAGATAAACAGGCTGAAAAAGAAATTAGGGAAATGACACCCTTCACAATAGTCACACATAATATAAAATACCTCGGGGTGAATCTAACCAAGCAAGTTAAAGATCTGTATGACAAGAACTTCAAGTCTCTGAAGAAAGAAATTGAAGAAGATCTCAGGAAATGGAAAGATCTCCCTTGCTCATGGATTGGCAGGATTAATATAGTAAAAATGGCCATCTTGCCAAAAGCAATCTACAGATTCAATGCAATCCCCATTAAAATACCAACTCAATTCTTTACAGAACTAGAAAGAGAAAATCTGAAATTTATTTGGAACAACAAAAAACCCAGGATAGCGAAAACCATTCTCAACAATAAAAGAACTTCTGGAGGAATCGCCATCCCTGACCTCAAGCTGTACTACAGAGCAGTAGTGATAAATACAGCCTGGTATTGGTACAGAGACAGGCAGGAAGATCAGTGGAATAGAGTTGAAGACCCAGAAATGAACCCACACAACTATGGTCATTAATCTTTGACAAAGGAGCTAAAACCATCCAGTGGAACAAGGACAGCATTTTCAACAAATGGTGCTGGTTCAACTGGAGGACAGCATGCAGAAGAATGCAAATCGATCCATTCCTATCTCCTTGTACAAAGCTCAAGTCCAGATGGATAAAGGACCTTCACATAAAACCAGACACACTGAAACTAATAGAAGAGAAAGTGGGGAAGACCCTGAATACCTAGGCACAGGGGGAAAAGTTCCTGAAGAGAACACCAATGGCCTATGCTCAAGATCAAGAATTGACAAATGGGACCTCATAAAATTGCAAAGTTTCTGTAAGGCAAAGGACACTGTCAATAGGACAAAACGGCAACCAACAGATTGGGAAAAGATCTTTACCAATCCCACATCCGATAGAGGACTAATATCCAATATATACAAAGAACTCAAGAAATTAGACTCTAGGCAACCAAATAACCCTATTAAAAAATGGAGTAAGGAGCTAAACAAAGAATTCTCAACTGAGGAAATGCGAATGGCCAAGAAGCACCTAAAGAAATGTTCAGCATCCTTGGTCATCAGGGAAATGCAAATCAAAACAACCCTGAGATTCCACTTCACACCAGTCAGAATGGCTAAAATAAAAAACTCAGGTGATAGCAGATGCTGGCGAGGATTTGGAGAAAGAGGAATACTCCTCCATTGTTGGTGGATTGCAAGATGGTGCAACCACTATGGAAATAGTCTGGCGGTTCTTCAGAAAATTGGACATATCACTACCTGAGGACCCAGCTATACCACTCCTGGGTATATATCCAGAAGATGCTCTAACACATAAAAGGAATATGCTCCACTATGTTCATAGCAGCTTTATTTATAATAGCCAGAAACTGGAAAGAACCCAGATGCCCTTCAACAGAGGAATGGATACAAAAAATGTGGTACATTTACACAATGGAATATTACTCAGCTATTAAAAACAATGAATTTGATAAATTCATATATAAATGGATGGAACTAGAAAATATCATCCTGAGTGAAGTAACCCAATCACAAAAGAACATACATGGTATTCACTCACTGATTATTGGATTTTAGCCCAGAAGCCTGAAATACCCAAGATACAACTGACAGACCACAAAAAGCTCATGAAGAATAATGACCAAGTAGGGGGGCTTCAGTCCTTCTTAGAAGGAGTAACAAAATACTCAAGGGTGCAAATATGGAGACACAGTGCAGGACAGAAACTGAAGAAGAGACAGACCATTCCACCTGGATATCCATCCTATGCGTAGTCACCAAAGGTAGAAGTTGATGTGGATGTCAGGATGTACATTCTGACAGGAGCCTGATATAGCTGTCTCCTTAGAAGTCTGCAAGAGTCCGACATACTCAGAGGCAGAACCCACAGCTAACCATTAAACTGATCACGGGGTTCCCAATGGAGAAGATAGAGTGAAGACTGAAGGAGTTGAGAGGATTCGAGACACCATGAGGAAAGCAACAATCCCAACCAACCAGAGCCCCCAGGTCTAAACCACAAGCCTGGGAGCGCTTAGGGAGGGACCCATGGCTCCAGCTATATATGCAAGGGAGCTATATATAAGTGGGAGAAGAGATCCTTGGTCCCATGAAGACTGGACGTCGTGGGGGGGGGGATATCGAGGGTGGGGAGGTGAGGTACAGGGGAGGGTGGAAGGGGGTACACCAACGTGGAGATAGGAGGAGGGGGGAAGGGATAGTGAGTTCCTGGGAGGGAGGGGGGAAATGGGGTAAGGAGAGAACATCTGAAATGTATAAAAAATTTACAATAAAAAATTTCCAATAAAAAAAAAAAAAACAACAAAAAAAAAAAAAAAAATTACTTAGAAAGAATAAAATGGAAAATGTTGCAATGCACATTTGATATTATAGTATATTCAAATGACTGAGAAACTCCATCAAATATTTCCTACAGCTAAAAATGCCTTCAGTAACGTGGCCAGTTACAGAGTTAACCCAAAAACTCAGTAGCCCTCCTTCATGCAATTGATAAATGGCCTGAAGAAGAAATAAGTAATATAATTTCCTTCACAATAGCCCAATGTAAAATGGCATAACTTGGTTCAAATCTAATCAAACAAGTGGAATACATATATAACAAGAAAGCTTTATGTAAAGTGATAAAAATAACTTAGTTTAATTTGTTAATTTAAAAATATATTTTCAATTGAAGTAGGAATATCATCCTATTTAACATCCCATCTTTACCCCAGGATGTCCCAGGTAAGGTCCCCACCTTTCTTCTCATGTTAAAATCCTTTCTTTCCTTTTTCTTTGATTATATTTCAAGTGCCTATGTTTGTGTATGCATTCATGCATGGTGTGTGTGTGTGTGTGTGTGTTTTCTATGTATATTTACATTTACATAAAAAACATCTTTGTGAGTGGTTTTTTGTTGTTGGTTACAGTGTACTGTTGAAGTGATGAACACTCTGTATTTTAAAACC